>VZTO01019402.1:0-14509 GCA_013400615.1 Syrrhaptes paradoxus
AGCTCTCTGCTTGCTGTGATTCTGATCATAGCCAGAGCCTGATCCTTTGACAGGAGAAGGGAAGGATGGTTTCTCCCCCCTCCTTTCACTGTAGTGTCAGTAGGGCAATTGATACGTCTTTTGAATATAATGCAAGACATTGTTTGTTTTACTAGGCAGTGACTTTGTTTTGTTTAGTGTGCCCGTAGTAATTGCTAATTCAGGCAGTGGAGGTGGTAGTGACTCTTGGAAGCAGAGACATAAAAATAACGCATTCGACTGTAAGCATCTCTAATGCAGAGGAGGCACGAGCTTGTTCAAGCCTCTCTGCACTGAGGGCTGTTCCTTCCATTGCACCTTGAGTAATGGGCTGACTAATAGGCTGTTTAGAAAGAGATAGGGGTTCCCGTTTTACTTATTGGCTATTTGTGAATCGTGCATATCAGAAGCACAAGTTGCTGCCATTAAAGCTTTGTTGGTCGTTGCTTTTGTCTAACATTGATAATGCAGATCTCAGGAGCACCCTGCTTCGTGTAGTGAACTGTGTTAGGGTATGGGAAGCCTTTGTGACTCAGTTTGTCACAGTTAAACTCGGGGATTTTTTTAAAATACATTTTTATTTCAGATTTTATGTCTTATAAATGAAAGTAGAAAAAAAATTTAAAACCAAGTTATTGTTTTGATATAATTTTATTTAAAAAATTGAAGAAAAATTCCCTAAGTTATGCTTCAAGATATCTGTTTAGAGAAACTCTCCCTCTTCAGAAGGGGAAGATTGTGCCACTGTTCATAATGATGGTGCATTGTTGTAACATAGCCAAGGCTGTGATGTCGTTCTTGAAAGAAGAAATTAAAAAGTACCTTCTGAACTATTTGACACTACCCCTTCTTAAATGAACAAAGCATTTGATACCCATAAAAACATAAATGCAAAGTTTTTGCAATGGAAATGAAGCAATTCTAATACATGTTAAAGTATTTCTAAATATTAGGTGCAAAAATTAGGTGTAAAATATGGTATTTCATACCTTCTGTGATGCTGTTGAATTCCTACAGTTAAATAATAACAGTAGATATATTAGATACCCTAGGTAATTTTGTAAGTATGCATTAAAAGTAGAGAGTGACTACTAAATGTTTTCTTGTTCTTCTGTACAATAAAACAGGAAACAATTTGGTTGGCGACATAGAGGTGGAATGCAGTATGAAAATGAAATAAGATAAAATTCCCTGTGGAGAAGCAGTCTGCATGTTACACCCTGAAGGGATGAATGCTGATACTGTGCACGAAAGGCTTCTTTAAAGGAGTCTTGGAATTTCTAAATATTTATTATGGCAGTATATAATGGCTGAATTACATAATGTGTTGCTGTTTCCTGCTTTCTATATCCTGAAAATACTTGATAATTCAACCTTGAGCTTAAATACTATTTGTAGTTTCATTAGAGTTTTGCAGATAGGAGCCTGGAGCAATCATCACTATTGAAAAAAATATTTAGAAGCAAAAAAAGAGATTGGTAGGGAACATGTTCTAATGGCTAAAATACCAGGCTAAAAGTAGCAGTCCTGGGTTTTAACTCTTCCCTTACCACTGGCTGTTGGGAAGTGAGAGCAAGCTAAGGTTCTGATCACTCAAGATGGTGCAATGCTCACTTGCTAAAAACTTTGGAATTTATGGTATAAAGTCCTGTCTTTCCCTTATGATTTATTTTGCTGATTTCTGGTGTATACAAATAGACTGAAAATTATCTTCATTGGTTCTAGTGTCTGCAATACTCGAGCAATTGCTATCCATCTGCAATAGCTTATTCAGACTTTGAAGAACAAAGCCTCTGTTCTTTTACTTTTGTTTCTCTTAAAGTGTCTTAGAGAATGAGGTCCCTCTTCTTGTTATTCATCAGTATCAATGGCATGGTAAAGTACAAGCTGTTAACAAAATTCCAGATGAAGTGCTTACTGGAACAACATGTAGGCAGCTCTTGGGTTATGAAAACCTGTTACATTATGCTGGTCTTACCTAAGTCTTAAGATGTTTACTTAAGCTTTAAAATGTGTTGGAGATGGTTGGATCATTGACAAAGAACAGAAAAAAAATCCTTTTTCATCAATGATTTTGGATGTATGGTGTGCACACATCTTTGAGCAGCTACTTCATTCTCCAAAATTCAAGTTTGGGGGANTCTTTTCAAGTGGCATAACAAAGCTTAAAACTAGTGCAAAATGTCACAGCTCCTGATTTACTCAATTTACCCTTGTTCTAGCTATTCTTAGGGAAGTGGACTGCCCTTCACTGTTCCAGTGTCAATTCTGTCCTTTTGTCGACTTCTAGAGGAAAGAGTTGTTNTTCCCCAATCTCCTGAGTCCAGTCTCCTTGCATCTCGGTGTGGCACAGTGCTTCTCAAGTTCCTGGAGATTTTCACTGTCTTATTCCAGATGGATGTGGACATAGCTGGGGCAGAAGCTGTGCCACTGCTTCCTCACCTCTGTGCTCACTACCAACCTGGCAAAGAACAAATGGATCTTTAACAAGACCTGACTTGGTTTCCTGCTGTGCCACTGCCACCAAAACTCCCTCTGTCCTTCCTTTGGAAGCTCTGAAAACACTAGAGCAAAAATGTGTTGGAAACCTCTCTGGGTCCATCGGGGACTTAGCCCCAGTATTTTCCTGAGAGGGTGCTGCCTCCTGTTGCGGGTAATTATGTTATTGCTTTGGGATGAGGAGGTAAAGAACAGTGAGACTGCAGCCCGAGGTCTGGAGTAGGTAGCTGCCGAATGCCATGGCTGGGTTCAACAAATCAACACGAGAATAGATGGGTAAATCCTGCCAGAGCTGGTACAACATAGAGCTTACAGATGAATTCACACATTTTTATTAATTCTTTAGGAAGAGCAGTAAGTGGTTGGGAAGTCTGGGGCTAGAAATACCTTTGAATACACTTCTGGTGGTAGGATTTGTGTCCTTGTTTTGGCTTGTAATAAGACTCCTATTGCTTGAAGGAGCAGTAAGACAGTTTATCACTTAGTAGCTCATTGCCTGGAGCTTTAAGGAAGAAAATTCAAACTGTTCTCAAATCTAAAGACAAATTTTAATTGAGCAATAGGGAGCTGAATTGCAGGACTGCTGAGTTACAGGACTGTTTGGAGGATACTTCTGGTTTTGTGGGTTTTTTTGGGGGGTGAGGGGTGGAAAGGGTGGCTGTTTGTTGTGGGCTTTTTTTTTTCTTTTCAAGTGGCATAACAAAGCTTAAAACTAGTGCAAAATGTCACAGCTCCTGATTTACTCAATTTACCCTTGTTCTAGCTATTCTTAGGGAAGTGGACTGCCCTTCACTGTTCCAGTGTCAATTCTGTCCTTTTGTCGACTTCTAGAGGAAAGAGTTGTTATGTATTCTATGAATGAGGCAGAGTTTATTACAGCCTTTTCCCTGGTTGTGACACCAAGGTGAAGGTCCATGAACCTACCACACAAATTGTTCTTTTAGTAAGTCACCCGAGATGGATTTATTAAATGGATGAGCAAGCATTTTTCTGTTCTGTACCTGTGTGGGTGAACTAGAGGTTGCTTTGAAAATAATACCCCAACTCTCTTGGGTATAATCTACTCATTTCTGAGATTTTTATGATGGACTGACATCTGTGGCTTGCTAGATGTTGATTCATGGTTCTCTGACTGAAAGCTAGCACAGTCACGTCAGTTGGTGCAAAGCTACCTGAACGAAAGGGGGCTTGTTGTGACTGGGCATCATTAGTCTTGTGAGGATTTTTGCAGTGACCGATAATGACTATCACAACTTTCCACACCTGCCCAGCTTGTTACTGAGTCAGATGTTTGGACCTGAAGAGACTTTTACAGTATCCAGCCAGTAGCCTGGTGTACAAGAAATCATCATGCGTTACTATTACTAAGGTGTTGTGGAAAAGCTAGTCCCGGATGTCTGATATAAACCCCAGTCCTTTCTTAAAATCGGAGTGACTAAGATCCTGACGTCAGTCTGCGGGGTGAAATTTGTACTGGTATTTATTTTTTCATAGTACCCTTTGACATCATGCTGGGACAGTGGTTCCCATGGTTTCTGTACCAACGGGCCACTGTTTACCCCTTGCCTTTTTCATGGAGGACTGTATGCATTTCTGCTGAGTTTTTAATTAAAAACATTTAAACAAGATGTAGTCCTGTAGACCATTAGGTTTGAGATTGTGGATCATCGGAGACCTATAAACCAGGGTATGGAAAGCAGTGTGCTAGGGAATTAGTTTCATATAGCTGAGCAGCTATATTTTATAGGCAGCAGCAGCAGCTTTGTGTCTCAGCTTCATTTCTTGAAGATGTAATTAAGAGCTTTTTCCCACCCCACTGCTTATCCCCCTTTTAACTGTAACATACAGATGTTATATGTTTATCCTAAACTGTAAAGCATTAAAACTTATGTTTTTCACCAGCAAATGTGAAAGCTTCATTAACTTTAATATTTTCCTTTGTCTTTAATCAAATATAATGACCTGTTATAAAACCTTAAGATGTAGAGTACCAATTCATTATGATGATATTAATTAAGTCTACATTTCCTCCCCTGAGCTTTCTATATTGGCAGAATCCATCAGAACAGTTCACTCAGCTGCAAAAATCAGAACAAAACGCTGCTTACTCTTCAAGAAGAATGCTGGTATGAAGAAAATACTTCTCTCAGAGTAGATGAACACATACATCTTCCTTTCATTAGAAGAATGCATTTTATGTCAGGTTACATATTTTTTTTTCTCTACAAGTACGCAGTAAGCTTGTAATACTACTAATGATCTCCTCCACAGTTTACTTAAATGTTTGGCACTTTGAGTAAAACCACAACAGATGCATGGGAAAAGTAAAAACCAATCAGCCAACTGAGAAAACCCCCCAAACAAACACTCCCCTCCGTCTCCTGCCAAATTACATATATGTGGGAAGAAGAAGTAAAGAGAACCTCTGTGTAAGGGAGATGTGGGAAATTTAAAACAATTTTATGCTTGTGATTTAAAAACAGAACATCACCTTGAAATGTACTAGCGAGTTCATTCATGAAATAATACAGCCAGGAGAACTGGGAGAGTGTCTGGCAGGTATTTTGGATGGTGGCAGAAGAACAAGAACATAGAAGCTTCTTAACAGGACAAAATGACACTGAGGCATCAGCCAAAGCTGTTGTGTTCAGACAAGTATGATTTTACTATTAATGCACCAGATGGAATGCTGCATTGAAACTGCCCTTATTTAATGTGCAAAGTAAAAGCTATAGATGGTCAAAGGTATTGTAAAGAGGTTTTCAATTTAATATCTGCAAAAGACTAAGTTTCCATATGACAAAGCGTGTTTCTTGATGCTGCTTGAAAGCAACTGTCATTCTAAGTCAGTTGTACAGGTGCAATTGATGCTCTGCTGACCAGGTAAATAAAAGTGTTCCACCCAGTATTGTCCGTTCACTGTCTGGGTGAGTTAGTTTTGCGTTCCCTTGCTTTTCTTTGCTTTTCCCTTAAACAGTAACTTATATTAGCAATAGTTTTCTTTTTTTTCCATTCCTTTTGTTTCAGGGCGAGATGGTATGGGAAAAGGGAAAAGGGCATGATGAGGAGAAAAAGAATGTTTTTATAACTTTTACATGGTCCTAGCCTGTCACTGAAGTTCACACTTCACTGAGATAAAACCGGAATGTTGGAGCACATATTTAGGTGGTAGTAAAACGTGTAGGACAAGATCGATTTCACACTGTGGTGTCCGTAGGTTGTTCCCTCAAGGATGGGTAAGAGGCAGCAGTGCCACATCTGCAGAACAGATGCAGCCAGGAACAAGCTCGTGCCTCTCTCGGGGTGATGTGGACAGCACTACAGTGAGGAGGCAGGAGTGTGTTTGCAGGAGACCTTCTGTCCAAGGAGGCAGAAGATCTTTCTGCTAGAGAAAAGTGGTCATAATTTAAATGCTATGTAAAATGCTTCCGTCTTTTAGAGGTATTTTTCATGTATACGTGCACAAGCATGCTCTCATCTGGCGTAACCGCCTTGTTTCTGCTCTACTTGGGTGGAACCTGTGTTAGACTCTTTCCCTTGTACCATGTTTTCTTGTCACTGTTTCAAACAGAAAATTCAACCCCAAGTGTTTTGGTAAGCCAGTGCTCATGCAGAGAAAGTGTTCCTCTTCTGCTTTGGAAGTACTGGTGGGGCTGCTGGAATTTAGCCTATCTCTCACGAGTACCTTGAAGTAGTTTTTCTGCTATTAGCAAGCCAGCTAATCAAAATCATGTGGTTTTACCCATAGCTGTATTTTTTTTTTAAGAATCTATTCTATAGTGTTCTTTCTTAAAAAGCTTCTATGCAGTCTTAGAGTAGACATATTTCTGACTTTTTAAAATGAAAGAAACCCATCTTTTTTTGTCACTGGCCTCCAGGAAAAGTATGTTTAAAGTGCAGTAATCTATGCCTCCCCATTCTCTTGCACTTACCCCCTCATTTACTTAAAGACCACGTAAGAGAGGTTGGTGGTGGAGTAGCGCACTAAGCTTGAGTAAAGATGACTAATAATCTGGTTTTGAGGTGTTTCAGTATGTTCTTCTTTAGGCTACAGTAGATAAAAACTAAATGTTGTCAGATTGAGGTGGTGTGTTACTCACTGTAGTGTTAGGAGGAATTAATGTTTTATAAAGACCTGCTAAACTATTAACAGATGCTCTGTGCACAGCCTAATTCAGTTCTCCACTACTGGAACACCTTTTTCCATACATTGTAGCTTCATTAAAAAGGACTGTCTGTGTTCACAGGTACATGATGGATATGTTTTATTTGTTGCCAAAAATGCAAAGTATTAAATTTTAATCTAAAGGATGTTTTTTCCATGCTTTTCTTTGCAAAAAAAAAACCCAACTGTTCAGATTCTCAAAACCAGCTGATTGACACTAGTCATGAAAAGCTGTGTCCTTGACAGAAAAATTCTGAGAGCTTTTGTTGTGAGATGAAAAAATTAACTGTGTTCACAGCTCTGGTCCTAATTAAATTTTATCAAGCAACCTGTATTACAAGTAATTTTATTTTTAATAAATGAATCTTCATTTGACGGTTTAGTGTATCTTGCCTTTCAGCTGACTTCCATTAGCTTACTGAGGTTGTTATTTGCTTTTTCTGGTTATAAATTTAATCCTACAAGCATACCAAAGATAGTGTATGGTCTTTGAATCCTGACAAAGAAATAGGATAGGATTAACCTATCTAGAACACGAAACAGAGAAGACGGATGTGTACTTGTTTTGATAGTCACAGCTTGCAAGTCACGAAGTTCTTTTTTTCATGGAAGTAGATTTCAGTGTTAGAATAGGTCTGTGACTGAAAAATATGCTTTCTTTTTCCTAATTTGTTTGCAAGGGAGAAAACAGTAGAACTGGGATAGAAAACTTACATTAAAACTGATGACAGACTGTTTGCTTTCATTTTTTGATCACTTACATAGGTTAGCCGTTAATAATTGTAGTGTGGGCACTCTCATGGAGTAGAGCATCATGAATCTGATTAAAAAAGGTAAACTTTGAAAATCACTAGAGTACAAAATTGTGAGGGGGGAAATCATAACTATAAATGAATAAAACTTTGAAGTCTTTCTGTAGTAACATTTCTCTAATGAGTTTTGAGGATCTGTTTGCTGTGAGCTAGTATTTTAAGAAAAGGTGTAAAACCCAGGGGTTCTGATAATACATAATGCTTCTGGAAATAAACAGAATGGGATTCTGAAACCACGCAAGAGCAGTCTTATGTGTACCTGTTAAAATATACATATTCCTTCGTATTTTTAGTTCTTGTCATCCTTTGATTGTTCCTTTGAAGACTTATGGGTATATTGTTCCACCTATAAGGTGGTGCAAAATTTCTGTGTGGTGTAGGGAGAAATAAATTGTCCCTGCAGATGGCAGTGGGAGGTGGCTGCATCCCCTGCTGGAGCCAGGCAAGGCTGCTTGCTGCCTCCTCCAGACCTCTCCCTTTGGGACTGTGGCAACCCATATGGCTCTAGCCGTCTGACATAACGCAGCCTATGGGCATGAATACCCTTATTTGGGGTATTTTTTGCCGCCCCCCAGCAATCTGCAACTCTAGATTACTGCTGCCTTTGCCTGTGCCTAAAGCCTGCCCTGCTTCTGCCCCATTGGGATGCCACAGAGAGTGAATGGAACAAGAGATGTTGGGAGAGAGGCCTCCCAGGGAATCCTGGGGTGCAGCAGAGGTGTCCTTGTGAATCCCGCCTGGGCCATGGGCATGAATTAACAACGGAGCTGGAGGTGGGAGTTGTGTTAATTTTCTCTGTGCACTGACAGCCTTGCGGTGCAAAACCACAACTGTTAGCTCATATTGCAAGATCAGGGAGCCTCTGATAGTGAGAGTACAGAAAGAGAACCAACAAAGCCTTGGGAAGGCTCATATAAAATATTGAAAAGACGCCCAGTGCCCAGTTCAGTTTTTCACCCAGCTGAGGCATTTGGGTGTTTGTCAGCTTCTTTCCTTGTCTTTGTGAGATGGGAGGGAAGTAGATTCAATTTGGTGGTGAGAGAGGAGAAAAGTGAGAATTTTGTTCTTTTCAGCAACTCTTTTTTTCAGATATTTTAGTCTGGTGTTGTTTGCAAAATCCTGATGGAATGATCTCGAAAGTATCGTGCCTGTTGTTCTTGGCATTTCTTATCTTACTCTATGCAACGTGAAGGACCTGCTGCTTTGTCCCAAGAATTATGGAATTGAATGGAGATTGATCTTGGACGTGTTCCAGCATCATTCCTTAAACCTTATATTTTATGAGCTTTCCACTTTTTCCTCTGATTTCCCTCCCCTCCCTCCCACTATGCTCCTTTGCAATGACCTTTGCAGGGCCAGGGATTTCACTTTCTCAGTTTTTTTTTACATGTGGTGAATATATGACTTGATATAGACATAGAAAGACTAACATGTTTCATAAAATCATTTAAAAATACTTTGAAACTGCTATAATACCAACTGGTCTGCCTTTTTTTTTTATTTTTTTTGATAAATGTGGTCTCCTGTGAAGACCACAACGCTGTTTGATTTGGGATCCTTCTAATTAAAGAACATATGCTTATATAAGAGTGAGTATGGAAATAAACATATAACAGTTTATTTTAAAATTACACATTTTAAATGGAATTTAATTGTGTCTTACCATTGGAGTTTCTTCTGGTTTGAACTTGGAATTCCAGAACAGCCAAACTTTCCTTCTGGCTGAGACTCCCATGAGATGAGATTAATTCCACAAAGCCTACCTTTCCCTGGACATGAATTAAATTTTTTTTATCAGTCTGTCAAGATCTTCTAAACCCTTGCAGTTTTATTTTCGAATGAAGTAAATGTTTTTACTTCCCTTATGAGATAGTTGATGATCTCATTCGTTCCTACCACCTCTCATTTACTTTAGCAGTATGAGTTAGTTGTCTACTGATTTTAAATAACAATAACAGTAAAACAAAACAATCACAAATTTAGCTCCTGTGCAGCAATTACAGGATCAAAGAGCTTTGGCTTTACTTTTGAGCCTGAATTCTACAGTAATTCATGTAGAAAAGAGGGGTTTTTTTAGCTTTTTAAGTAGGTAAAAGCATCTTGAATAGCCATTTGGTGGCTGCCACTGGATGTACCTGTCCTCTTGACTTCCCTGGGCTGCCTTTTCACAGGAGCTGCTCATGAGATCAGGTATTTGTTGGTGAGTTGTTTCCAGAAGGGTTCCTTTGGTTGCCAATGTTCTGAAAATATTCTAGGCAAAACATCCAGGTAAAAAGGTTAAAGGATTACTTAGCAGTATTATTGAACTCATGCTTTCTTCCCTAATACTACATAATATATTACAATTCATATTTTATACTCTCCAGTGGCCAGGTGTATCTGCTTTAAGAATGTGCCAAAGCTGTGCCCAGCTATTTTGCAAGGTATGAGGATTTTTTTTCTTCTGTTAAATTTACATTTTTCTCTGTATGGCTGTTGTCTTGTTCAGAAGACCTAGGATTTTGTCTTTTTTAAAGATGCGTTTTTGTCTTGACTCTGGCACATCTCAGACTGTTTGAGGTTACTTTAAATACTATTTCAGGTTGGTTTAGTACTCAGTTTTCTGTGGAATGAAGTTAGTACTCCAAAGTTCATTTGATTGGGTATTTTTGTGGGTTTTTTGTTTCCACAAATAAGATTATGTCTTTCTCTGAATCTCACACCCTTGCATTTTGATCCCAGTATCAAAACCCACCTATAAGTGATTCAAACAGCAATAGGAAATGGAATTTAATATCCTTAGAGCAGCCTTTTATAGAGGGAATTTGATCTAAGAGTAGGTGACTGGAAAGGTTCATACCAGTTAGTGCATTTACAAGGCTGCTTAATGCCTGCATGTCTTTCAGAGCAAGATTCTGGATTACATTTCCATGATAAATTTACGGAATTAGTAAAGCAGATTAAGGACAATTTAAGATACCTCCTTCAAAGGCAAGAAGGGTTCCTTGTATAACCTAAGCGGCTCTGAAAACCTGCTTACATTGCACATTCTTGCAGCAGTGTGAGTGAGGCAGGACCTCTGAAACTTTGCGAGTGGCTTCTCTGGCGGGTCTTGCAGAGTCTTCTTG
Source organism: Syrrhaptes paradoxus (assembly GCA_013400615.1). Classification (NCBI taxonomy): domain Eukaryota; kingdom Metazoa; phylum Chordata; class Aves; order Pterocliformes; family Pteroclidae; genus Syrrhaptes; species Syrrhaptes paradoxus. The sequence continues at coordinate 10,602 of VZTO01019402.1, forward strand.
AACAGGGGGCTGTCAGTCCTTCTGCCCACTCCTTTGACTGAGGGTGGAGAGGGGGGCTCCAGGCTCAGCTCATGTTGAAAACCCCCTGGGGCTCGTCTGGTAACTTATGGCTGAGATAAAGGACACAGAGCACCTGCAGAGTTCTTGGTTATTCAGGGATAACCCAAGTGTAGTAGATTTTTAGGTAACTTAAAATGCTTTTTTTGTAATTCTAAATATTCTTATGTGTTCTTCTGTGGTTAATCTTTTTTTCCTTATTGTAAAATAATGCAATGAATTTGGGGTGAGGGCTGCTTTTGCTTTCTTGTTAGGAATGACAGTCATCGTGAAATATTGCTTGTCTCCCACAATGAGGCTTATAATTCACAGCTGTAAATCCAGGGATAGAATAGTAAAGTATTGCCATCTATCTTTCCATTTGTGTTTTCCAACTCTGATTTTTTCTTGTTCCCCAAACCAAGTAGTCTTGACGGCCTATGCTCTGGAATAAAGTAATTATTGTCATTGCTAGACAGTGTACTAAACCGAGATTTTTAAAACCAGTGACAGATTGCCTGCTTCCTTGGTAGGGCACTTCATCTTGTATTGAGACAAAAGTGATCTGTTATGTCAGTTTGTCCAAGTTCAACATTTAAAATCAATGGAACAGATGATTAAAAAAAATTAAAAATCAATTTATTTGTGAAATCATGTTAGGCAATCAAAAAGCAACACTAAGTCATGTTGTCCACTCTCTTTCCTCTCCCTCTGGTTATAGGAAAAATATAAATCAGCACACAAAAATTCCTAGAGAAATGGAAAACATGAGGTACTAACATACAAACATTTCTCTTTGGATCCCATTTGTAAATGGCAGTTAATTTTTTAAGTTGTGGGATATGTTCCACCCTGTGTTATCTTCCATGCATCACCGATGTCTAAATTTGTTCATTACGTGTGCTTGTAACTATATTTGTAACATCTGGCTGACCAAAATGCTATGTTTGGACACAAACACAAAGGTAGTAAGCATGATTGTTATTTATTGCTTGGGGTTTTTTCACCTCTTAGAACTGTCTGCTCTCCAAAAAGCTTCCCCCCCTCCACTTTTGCTCAGAGCACATTTGACACACAAACAAAAGTGACTTTTGTCTTGTAATGGAAACACGCCAAACTGTTTGACATCCTGACAGGTGGGATATTATTTAGTGCTGCTGAAATTTGGGTTGTATGGGGTGCTTTGTTCCTCCTAGATTGTGTTTTGACTTGCATGTTTCTAACTGCCATTGTAGCATTAACCTTCTTTATTGGACTTGGAACATGCCTGCGAGAGTTAGCCTTATAAATGGCATCGATGGTTTTTCCTACATTGTTAACATGTTTCTGAAACAAATTGTACAACAGGAGTTAAAAGTTTTCCTTTTGTGTGTTTTTTTCCACGGTAAATTACCCGTTATATTTAGATGTGCATGCTTTTTTCCCTTTCATCCTTAGTTTGGAATATCTTGTCATAAATAAAATATTTAAATTCTGTTTTCTTCAGTAACATTTATTAAAACAGCGCCTCTAAAACTGCTGTCTGACAGTGGGATGGGAGATTCAGTTACACAGCTTCAGCTTCTCCTTACTAGGGATTTGGAATTCTCTGTTTGTTAGGTGGGGCAGTTGGGTTTGGGTTCGGTATTGGCAGAGTGCACATTTGTTATCTCTGTGCAAGAATATTTCATGAGAAAACAAGGTATAACGTCACGTTTATAACAGTATAAGTAGAAAAGAATTGTTGGCCACCAGGAGATTAAGCAAATACTTGTTATTTTAATGCATTGTGTGTTGAAGTTGCTATACCGAGTTCTCTGTTGCACATCCTGATTGAAAGGACATGTCAAGGGGAAGGTCTTCGGTAAGTCAGGAATGCCAAAGGTAAAGGACCTGGTTACTTGGTTTTCCCTGAGCATGGAGACAACTGCTCTTCTGTCAGACCCCAGTACAGCCAAAAATCCTGCTTCTGGGAGACCACCGGTTGAGGAAGCTTTAGGCTTGCCCAGGTACCCAGCGTATATTACAGACTGCAGTCCCTGCCTGCATGCCATGGGGCTATAGCAAGTCTGTCTGGAAGTTATCTGTGAGCTTCTGGTAAACTCGGTTTCACGTGAATAAAAAATTTGTAGGGCTGGGCTCCTGTGTTCCTTGTTTTAACGTTGCGTTAAGCACTGTCCCGGTTTTTTTTTTAATAGCCTCAAGTTTTCAGGCAGGTAAAACACATGGCATAAAGCAAAAGATTACCTGGATAACTCTGGGTATTTCGAAATCTGCAAGGTAATTTTGGGGTAGAAGGTATAAAAATCTGAATCTAGTTTTCTGTTAAACTGAACGAACCATGAAGCTTTAGTTCAGTGATGTTAGTGAGATGTTAATGACCTACTCAGGACTCCTTGCATTCAGTTTGTTAGACTATGTTGTAATGTTATAAACATGAAAAGTAGATTGAAAGGGAAAGAAGTGCTCAGATGCTGGAGCAGAAGGGGCCCCAAGGGGCAGTGTGGGCAGTCGGGTGGATATCAAAGTGGTAGACTGTAGAAGACTTCTGGGTAAAGATAGCTTCTTCATCTTCTCAACTTACAAACAGAAAGAAAGCAAAGCTTAAAATTTGACAGCAAAACCCCAGTTTTCTGTAAGTTAAGTCAGGTAAGGCAAACCAGAAAGCTCTTGATTTGCAGTACGGGAAGCAGACACTAATATAGCCACAGGTAACCCAGTCTGTCCTGAATCTGTGAATGTCAAGACCAAATACTGTGGCATGTTGATACTGTGGACTTAATCCAGGGTTTGTAACTGTCCTGGGTTAAGCAGAGAGTTAACTTTCTAATTGCTGTATTTGCAGAATGAAATAAATTAATACATTATTGAGTTAGCAGGGAATTGGGAAGAGGTCCTAGGCCAGGCAGGTTGCTGAATTAAAAAGAAATTGACAGTGAGTGAATTGGTGACTTCCCATACTTAGTGTGGTGTCCAGACTCTTGAGTTGCCATTGACAAATTTGGCTTCTGTGAAATTGTCTAATCCTTTTATAATCCATTTTTACTGTTGTGTCTCATCTGTTGTATCTTCTTTTTTTTTTTTTTCCCCCAACAATTGCAGCCTAGGATTTGTCTTGCATTGGCTTTCACTCTGTGGACCATTTAATAGAATCATAGAATGGTTTGGGTTGGAAAGGACCTTAAAGATCATCGTACAGCGACCTGTGAAAAGACCTCATGTAGTAGAAGTTTGTACTGATACTGCTGTGTCAGTTGGTAGAGAAATCTTTTCTGGCTTTTATTGAAATAAATTTGACAAAAGAAACAGCTGATTATAATCTGCAGTGAAAAATAGAATCAAGTGGAGAAAAACTGGCCACTGAAGCTGAATTCAAAACAAAATTGTCACACTTACAAGTAAAGTAGTGGAATGAAGGAGCTGGGGGGTGTATTTGCTTTTCCATGTGATCTGTGCTAAGTGTATAGTACATGTGCTATGTAGTTGTAAATGTGGTGTATATAGTACATATGCTATATGGTTATATATGCTAGCAATCAAAAGAACATTTGAAGTTGCCATGCTAATACAAAAATCACTAGGGGGAAAAAGAAACATACAAGATGAAAATATAAATCTGAAAAAATAAATTATTTCCCTGTGTCAGCAAATGTGTCTAAATGATTCCACACAATGAATGCAATATTGATAAATAATAAGCTGGACTTAAAAATTGCGTGACAAGCATGAGAAATAGAAATTTAGGTTTCCTATTTGCAAGTGTCCAAAACTTCATGTTTCTCTTGAATGCAGGAAAAAGTACTGACTAAAACCTGCAATAACATGTGAAAAACAGATCCAAAAACTTTCCATAAGAACAATTAGGATATGTCTTCTAATATTTGTTTTAGAAA
>VZTO01019402.1:21159-34194 GCA_013400615.1 Syrrhaptes paradoxus
TTGTGCTAAGAGATGTCTTGTTTGTTATACTGTCAGTGTTTGAAAAGTTATGCTGTGATTTCTAAGCTATAGAATAAACTATAGAGATGTGAGTGAAACAAACATAATGTTAGCTGAAATGAGCCCTTCTCATATTTAGATTCACCAGCCCCAAAAATGCACTCAGGAACACTTTAATATTTTTTTCCTTTTGTATTCCTGCCCTTCCTAAAGAGGGTGTCAAGGGCAAGGTGGTGTTGCTTTAGTTTTCTCACAAATGATTACTTTTAAATGCTATGCGGCTTGAAACTAAATTTTCAAAGAATATTTTTTGTGTTTGCATAGAAGTCGCTCTGGTCTATAGCTCGTAAATTTGATACCTGCTTGATATTACAAGTTGGGGTTTATTTATGTGTTTGTTATGTTAAAAAAAAAATAGAGATGGCCTTTTGCCAAGAGGAAGATTCCCCATCAAGTGCTGACCTCCTATCTTCGATCACCTTGTTTCTTTTGATTTGCTTTCGGCATGTGCCTTTGTAAATGTTTTATCATAGGAATGATTTGGTTTTGATCAACTGGGTATAACCACAAATATGAATATCACCATAAATATCCCAAGTTAGGTGTTTATAGAAATGTTGTTCTCCTTCGCTGGTCTTCTCCGTGCTGGAGGAGCAGAAGGAGAAGAGCTGAAAGTGACTCTTGTGTCTTTCAAGCCTGGCACTGGGTGTTCACACGTGTAAAATTTTGGGCCCTTAGGTATGTTTACATTTCCCAAGGAAGCTTACAAAAATCTGTTTATTTCTCCAAGGAAACCCACATGAAGCAAATTTTTTGCCTTCTAATAAAAATCATGATTCCTATTAGAATTATTTTTGAGAAGACTGAAAAAGTTGTTGGATGATGCCTTCAATGTGCTCATCAAGTTGTGTTGCTTTCTTCTGTGGAAATGCATCATTTTTTCAGCATAACACACAATAATTTTGAAAACGGTTGTCAGATACACAGACTACTCTGAATTAGTGGTTATTATCTATATATACTACTGCTCACAGCGAGGAAATTTTGTGTTCTGTAAAGTGATTCAGAAATCATGTAAACTGAAATGCCATAGCTGAATTTGTGTGACAGGTTGAATACATTCTTTGTAGTTCATTTCTTTACTTCTCATGTTGCAGGGATGTATTCAAAACAATAGGGCTTGTGTCTTGCAAAACTCTTCCTTGACTGTCAAAAAAAAAAAAAGTCTGTGAGACAGTACAAAAATCCCATACGTGCATATCAGCATAAATTCTGTATTTCAGTTTTGGTAATAATTAACTCTCACACTCAAAGAAAAGAAGTGAGCAAATGTGCAGACGATCTTCTGTTTACTGGTCTGCATTTGATCAGAAAGATTTGTTAGTTTACACTTCTAAACAAAATCACATATTTTAAAAGTAGGTGTGGTTTTTAAAAGCTGCATCATAAACATAGCTGCTAGACAACTGGTACTGCTTTTTGCAAATATTCCCTTAAAAAAAAAAAAAGCTACTTGTATTCTTCTCCCTGTCTTTTACACTTGTATTTTATAACCATTTCACTATTCCTACTGTAGAGATATAGTTTAATAATTTTGGGGTGTGAAAAAGAGTGGTTTTGAAAATATGCTATGTTGAGTTTATGCAGAGGTATTCTCACTGTGATATGATAACGTTGCTCTGGCTATAAGAATAAAAGCACAGATTTCAAATTGAATGGAGCAAATTTTAGAGCAAGGAGCCAGAAGACGTGTGTTTTCATATGGATTCTGGCCAATGTCAATTGCATAAGGGCAGTAATCTGGGGCGTGACTTGGGTATCAGTTTTGTTACTCATTCAAACTACTTCTGAATTTTTTTTTTAAATCCTTGGAATTTTTCCAAATGTAGCAAAACCAAGCAATTCATACTCTGTGGTGTGCCTTGCCAGTAACTGAGGCATGCATCAGTTAAAAGGCTGGTATAAAGCTGATTTTTTTTTTTTTTTTCCCCTCCCCTTAAGAAAAGGATTCTTTCTGGGATTTCCCTCAGAAAGGGAGGGGAAATGTTTCATGCTTTGGATACAGTACTGACAATCCATGTTAGTGTTTGCTGGAAAAGCATCTCCCTGCAGTGAGGTAAAGTTAGTTTTAAACTGCACAGGGATTAGAGGTCACTGTAAAGTGGCAGCCTAATGCTGTTGTATCCAGCAAATATTTTCATGACCGAAAATAATAATTTCAGGGCTGTGACTCATTTATTTGCACATATTTTTCCATCAGGAGATTCTGCTGTCTTAACTGAGGTAATTGCTCATTCTTTTTTTTTTTTTTGAAATTACAGGATTTCAGTTTTTACAGGCATTTAATATGAAGTATTTTAATTTTGAAGGGTAAGATTAAGGGTAGGAGAATATAAGCAGGGAAATTCTTCTCTTTTCACTAATTTTAAGCTTTGTGAAAGGTGTTCCATTTTTCTCCACGCTGCCGCTTTCTATGTAGTAGCAGTTGTCTGGGGAAGTTTAAATTAACTCCTGTAGGTATGATAAAGGAAAAGGCAAAAGAACCTTTTTATTACGATGGTCCATAACCAAAAGTTGGGAAAAGTCAGACCCAACTCTTTTCCTAGCAGCCCTAAGCCTGTCCCATGTAGCATCTGCATTCCGACTGTGTTCCTGATTGCCCATCAGCCCAGTGCCTTGCATTGCCCTCCGCTGGTCTGAGCCAGGTGGGGGAACACGGGAGATGGTGGCGATGCTGGAATTCCTGCGGAGCAGTGCCAAGCAGCTTTGGGAAAGCTGAAGATTGAATGTAAATTTTAACAGAGCGCAGGAAGAAATGGCCTGCTTCCTGACATAGGGACAGTAGAAATTGTGTGCAGGCATGCAGTGCTCTGAAGACCTCTCCGATCAGTTCTAGGGTTGAGGGGAAGAGAAAAATATATGTGCAGAAAGGGGGTGATGTTATGCCTCTGGTGCTCTAGTTATCTCCAGCTGATCTACTGATCTCATCGTCATGGCAAGCTGTGGTGGGCTAAGGATATAAGCTAGGTGAGTTATTCCTGTTAAGAGACATTATTACTAATAAAATTTGCTTTTCCATAATCCTAAGGAAGCATTCCTATCTCTTTAAGGTTTGAATGCTTTAGGGACAGTGTTTCTAGTAGTTTGAAAGAGGAAAAGCATTCATCTTCCAAGTGAGGAGAGGTACGTGGAGGCTGGTCTGGTTCTGACAAATTACACTATCACTGGGTCTTCCTCCTTTAATCTGGTTATTCTGTGGGTTTCAACTGTGACATTAGTTGAGGTGTGTTGTCACCTCTTCTTACATCTGATGCTTGAGTCTGGGCTTGATTTGATAAGGTTCTTGGAAACTGTATTTTTGTGTATTTTATACTCACACCTGCTAGTTGTAAGCAAGTGCTAATATTTGGGAAGTTTTAAAACTTGGCAAGATCTGAATTGATTTCCACAGCAAATCCACATTTCGGACCTGTAAGCCACCTAGTCATGTTTTGTGCTTCTACTTGAAATTGTGTAGGCAGTGTAGCTCTTCTAGAATGGCTGTAGGTTTGGTTTTTAAGAAGAAGGTAGGAAAACCAGGGGGTTTTCCCAATAAATTTTGCAAAAAATCCTGAAGTATGTCTTAGGGCAAAGTTGAGGGAAAAAAAAAAAAAAACAAAAAACAACCACCCCCCTCCCCCAGCCTTAGGCAGAATGTAAATGTGGAAAATACTGGCTTCATAAATGGTTAATGTCTGACAAAGAACAGATGAAAACAAAACCTTCCAGAGGCAAGCTTGAGCCAGGGCAAGCCTGTGCCTCCGGATGAATGAAAGCACACTGGTGGCACAATAAGAGAAGGTGTGATTTCAAACCAGTTTCTGAGTTTTAGCAGCTAAACTGGGTTTCAGCGGGAAGTTTGTTTCCCTGGGGTCAGATTTGTAAAAATAATCGTATTTCTATGGAAGTTAAGTGTGTGAGTACCCTGGAGGATCTAGGATCTAGGCTTGGATAATGAAGTACATAATTATGACAGGCTTTAACAGTATTATTAATCTTCAGTCTTTTTTTTTTCTGATGAGTAATAAAAGTAAGAAAGTATGCAATTGTTTTCCCCTGCTTCTTAGCACCCATTCATTCCTTTGGAAAATGGCTTAAAACAATTGCTGTGGTAGTATTTTCAGCTCGGATTGAGTTCAGGGTGTTGGACATAGTGTTTCTTAGACTCGGAATTCTGAAGTTTCAGAAAAATTTCTGATGATCACATGTTGTCAGAGGACCCAAGAGCATTGATGTTCATCAGACTGCAAAGCCAATACTGATTATCCTGGAACTGACCTGGCATCACTAAGTAGTGTTGCTTTTGTGTTTTGTAGGTACGTATTTTTCCTTTTCTTTGCATTTTTCTCCAGTTCTCGTAAAGACATGAAATTAGGTTTATCTCCATTACACAGATAGTCTGTCCTTGGAGATATTCAGAAGGTACCTGGACCAAGCCGTGGTTGATCTGATAGAATCTGGTCCTGCTTTCACGAGTCCTTTCCAACCTGTATTATTCTATCATTGTAAAACATTGATGCAGTGGAGATTTTATACATGAACATGCACATGCCCTTAGTTCTATGTGAAGGATTAAAAGTGTAACAAAGAGCTTAATCATTAATAGTTTAGCTTAAGAAATAGCAAGAGCGTGGGCAGTGGGCTGACTCTATATAGAGTACAGAAATGAATCAAACACAGTTGAAGTGAGGAGATCTCAGTTCTGCTGATGTCCTCAGTTTTTTCTAATTTGGCCAAAAAGGACAAAACTATGTTAAGTTCAGTGCATAAAATGGAATTTTAAAAAGGTAAAAAACAGAAATGAAGGCTGAAGTTAGGAAGTAATGTATAACAATGATATCTTGACAGAGAATGCAATACATGCAGTTCACTAGATGACAGAATGAATATATTCAGTTTATTTTGTATCTGTTACATGGACTGAATGAGCTTTCTGTTGCTCCTTTTGACTTGTGTGCATAAGGTCAGGAAGAGACAACTAGAGGAGATCATTTTTCAAAGTGAGATTTACAGATGTTTCATTTTACTAAGATTTTAATTATACGTAGTTGTATCTTTGGGACTGAATTTTTAATGTAACCTGGTGGATTTTATGTGTTCATGAAGAACATGTGATTTTTTTTTTTTTTTTTTCTCCAAGTCTTAATTCCAGAAATCCCTGTGGACATCCCTATAGTTATGTCACGATCCTGGCACATAATTTGTTAGAAGTGGCTCTGAGTATGTCTTTATTACCACAATTGCACAATCTCTGCACACAGTTCTTAAAAGAAATGGTTTCTAATTCCATCTGAATATGTGTAAAGCTGCAACAGAATTTTGTGTCATAGAGGTGCTGTGACAAAATAAACTGGAAGCCTTATTCTGTCATGTTTGGACTTTGTTTACTGGCTATTTCTTCGGTAATTATTGCAGCACTAAAACCTGTTCTTGTCAGAAGAAGCAGGCAAGTAGCTTGTCTTTGGCTGTTGGAGAAGAAAGGTGGGATTGGTGGTAGGGAGACCTGTTAAGGGCACAGTGTAAATGCCTCTTAAAAAAAAAATAAGCCTTTGAACTGTGATCTCTTGAAAGGAAATCTAAATTGTTTCTTCTAGCACCGTTCTAGGTATTTAACATGTTTGCATTTGTACAAAGAAATGGAAATTGTCTGTCTTCTGGTTTTGGTCCCACAAATAACTATAGTAGCTTATGTTAAAAGCTGCAATTTTCATGCTCAAAAGTAGTTTGATGCAAGTACTTTAGGCAGCTACAGCTCACCAGGGCCAGAGAAGGGAGTTCCTACAGGATAGTTTGAGGCTGACAGGTGTCTCTGCCCTTCCTTCGTTTCTACAAGGGAACCTTGTTTCTACAAGGGAACCTTGGTACCCATTCTCCTGTTCAGTCTTCTCCACTCCAGCTCAGGGATAGAAGTTCATGTTGCATGACAGCAATATGATACGGCTGGTTTTTTCTTGATGTCCTTAGGCAAATTGTTCTTTTCCCTCCATAAATGATCAGAGTATTCAGAACCTTGCAGTATTGCAGGTTGTACAGTGAGACCTCTGTTACTCTGTGCAATATAAAATTGATTCAATTAATTGTCTGGCTTTCATAATAATCAATTTAGGGGGGATTTATTTTGCTTAAATAACCAAACCAGTTTCAAATCAGGCCTGCACGCAATCCTGTCTCTTCAGATTTCTGCTCTGTTGCAAAAAAATAACAAATTTTTTTGTGTTTTTAATGAGGGTAGTTAAGAAAGTTTAGAAAGTAAAATCATTGACCACTCCCTTTTCTTGATAAGAAGAGAATAAAACAAAAACTGTAAATGTTCTGAAGTTTAGAACAATATGCTTGTAATTAAAGTATAGAGAAGACTGTTATTACTCTTCATTTGTGCTTCTGCCTAGCTTTCCTGAAAGATTAACACACTTTTCACTAACAAACATCTCTGGTTAGCTACTTATTGTGAAGAGGGTACTTGGAAGGATTTTTCATTTAAACAATTCCTAATTGGCTTTTCAGCATTTATTGCTATCGCTGTATTCCCCATCTTGTAATCTTTTGACCACTTTGCAAATGGTGTAATTGTAGATATTAAGAAATCACTTGCTTCTTTGCTTGGTTAAATGCAGACAAAAAAAAGTGTCTTCTGATCAATTTTACCCGGCACTGGTACGTCAAAATGCTAAGAAAAAAATAAATACTTTTAAAATTATAAACTTGCATCCACAGAACTATTAACATTTTCTGAAATACTTCCTCCTGATTTTGCATTAGTGTTATCTCTGTAGAATAGTCAGATTTAGCAACAGAAAATCTAATGCTAAATAAAAAGGTTTTGTAGGAGCATACATCAGGAGCTTTTATTTTTTATTTAGTAATATGTCTTACTCCACATGTAGGCTAACATCCATGCTGATGTAAAGCTAACTGAATAGCTGTATGTTAACAGAGCAATAGCATGGTTCTTTTGGGGTCAAGCAACAATTTATTTCTTAAATTTTCAAAGGATTGAGTGCCAGAGCTGTAGAGGCACCAAGACCAGAACATTGTAGAAGAAGAATAGTCACAGTGTGCCAGTGTATATCCAGTGCAGCAAACTTTCAGCCTTGCTGTGTAGGTAATGATTTATTTGAGAGAGTGTGTTTTAATATGCCTCCTTCCAACTGAACTGAACTGGAACTTTACGCTATTGTATTGGAAGGATAGAAACCCATATATAAATTTGTGTGCATGTAAGATCTGTTTAAACAACTTAGATGACAGGATAAGAGAAAAAAATATTTTTATGAGTAGTTGTGAAAAGAGGAATAGGTTTTTTGTATGTCTGCATGACATCTGTACTTAATTAACAAGTTTGTTTCCAAAAGTGCTTAGCAGTAGCTCAGAAATTAATCCCAAGAAATCTTTTTTTCCTTTGAATTTCTTTTTGTTAATAAAATAGGAAAAAAAAAAGCCCATGTGTTTCTTTCTTGTGTTTAGTTCAGAGAAGCTTTTTCCAATACAGACTTTTTTTAAGCTACACCACTCGTAACATTTTTGAATCGCAGAAAACACTTTTATGAAACATTGCAGTATGGGAGACTTTTTTTAAGCAGAGTTTTCTGGTTTTATTTCCCACAAGTACAGGATATTGCTTTGACATATCAAAGAATTCGTTCTGCTACAAACAGAAAGGAGGAGTATGTACTAAAAGTAACTGGGGACGGGTGGGTAAAAAACAACTGGAGAAGGCTGTGCAAGAGATTTAAGTTGCTTCCACCAAACAAGTCTTACATTGATTCCTGAATGTCTCAGCCCTGGCTATTTTGCTAGCTTTTACCAGTATGGCCAGCTTATCAAAGCACTTTATCAGTGGGGAAGGGATGTGGGTTAACCACTTCACTCAACTCAAACTTCCCAGCTAGCAGTCTGTCACCCAACAGCTGTTTTTCAATACGTACACTATGTGCTGCAGAGCTGATTCAGAGCTCCTGACAAGAACAGCATTGTATTATGGGGCTTGCTCGAGTTTGGGGCTAGTTTCCTATAAGCTTTAAAGGAAAAGAATCCAAGTGCAGCTCCAAGGTTCTGCTTTTCTCCTCCTCTCCCCCCCCCCAAAAAAAAAAAAAAAAGGTATTTTCCCCACCACAGTTGAGCATATGCACATACTTTTAAAATATGTAAGCCCCTAGTCTTTGCCATCTCCCCTTTCTGGAAAATGTCAGCATATCTGTTTCAAGTGCTAATATAGCAGACTAGATCAATCCGTAATTCTGTGAGTGGTATATCCTTCATATACATACAGGGTGTGAATGTGTGTGCCTATATTTCTATTTATTTCCATACAATTTTTTCTCTGTGTGTTTATATATTTATTGCTATTCCATTTTTTTCTCTGTGTATGTTGAAAATAAAAATAGATTCAAAGATAGACTGAGTTTGAACAATTTTTGAGGGGCAGGTTCAGAGCACATTTAGAGGGGGGAAAGTGATTCACTGGTTCTTTCAGTGTTTGCTTTCTTATTTAAACACAAGTTAAATGCCTAGCCTTCATGAGGGTAAACGTAACCCTCTGAAAATGCATAGATTTAGTGTGATTTCAGGGGGAATGGTGGAGAAAAGGTTAATAACATGCCTGCTCTTCAGGATCCAAGAACGATGATGAAGCTGCTGAGCTTCCCCCAAGCTGCTCCTTGGCCTGGAGATCCTGGAAAACAGAGGTTCAGCGTGGGGGAGGCAGGGGATCAGCAGAGCAAACCCAAGCAGCTGGGAACCTGCGGGGCGGCAGGGTAGACTAACAGACCACCCAGTAGTTAAGAGGGTCTAGGGTGGATTAAAAACCAGAGGAATAGCAAGGGGTTTTTTTAGTCTTGTGCTATAGGAAGGTGTGTGGGATGGAATTAGGCATTGGATATTTATTAATCACCTCCTATATTAGCCAGAGGTTAATACAGAAGGATTATTTCCAAGCAAAGTTCATGTAACTCTCTGAAAATTCCTTCTTCGTTCTCAGCAGGTGCCCACAGCACCTGGGGTCTTCACTAGAGTAAGGACTGGGGTGTTGCCCTGGCCCCCGCTGCTCTCTGTTCCTCCCCTTTACCTTGTACACTGGCCTCAAGCTCACAGATGTGCTGTAAAATTTCCAAGCTGCACCAGTCCTCTGGAGATTAATAATTGCAGGAGGAAAGTACTGGGAGCAGAATGCCTTTCTGCCAGGACAAACCCTGCCGGGGCGGTGATGGGGCCAGCTTTGGCTCCAGTGTCTCTCTGAAGCTTTTATGTCTCTCAGCTGGGTGAGGTACCCTGACAAACTGCTGGTTTTCGGCAGGCTCCAGCGTAACGCTTCACCTTGCAGAGCACAGGCATCCCAAAGGAAGTTTATCCGTGCACCACCATGAGTGGTTTGAATTTCGTGATGCTGCAGTCTTCTGAAAACCTTCTGATCAGTCATCTTGGTGGCAGTGCTAGGTGTCAGGCTGTGGTTCATGCTTCCTCCTGGAACAGTTTTATGATGACTTTCCAAAACTGCCTTTCTGTGTGAGGAATGTTTGTCATCAGGCGTCTTTTCCTGGGACGAGAGTAGGAGAAGGGAATGTTAAATATTCAACTTGTTCAGAATTTCAGTATTTGCATGGGGTACGAGTGAAGTCTAGAAAAAAATCTGCTTTGGTTACTTTGACAGAAGTATGACAAATCCTGTTAATGAGTTATATCTCAGTCTTTGAACTTGTGCAAATGACTTCTGTTACCAGGCTGTGTTTTCATTCCTTTCCTTAAACATAGCAAATGAATAAGAAATGTGGAAGAGTGGAGAACTTTAGTAGTACTACTGATTATTTGATCCATTTCCTTATAAGTGTAATGAATAACATTCTTTTAACATCTCGGATATAGAAGACTTTCAAAAAACCTAAAATACTAATTTTATATCCATCCGAGGAACTTATAAGAACTATTTGATCCAATTCTTTATAAACCTTGTATTCTACAAGATGTGGAAGAACATGCAAATACGCTTATGACAGCTTGAAACAGTGACTGAGGCTGTCGGTGACTAAATCTGGACAGGATGAATTTACACAGGCAAAATAGAAATACTTTGCTAGAGTTTTACCTAGTGTACAATGCTGTACAGCCTGTACCCAAAAAACGGTCCAGGCATCTCTGTTATTTCTGCTGGCAAATTGCTACCTAGAGATTTCCTGAAACGTTGCTTTAGTACAGATTGTTTTGCCCAGTGTAACTTCTCAAAGTGTTTGTGGAATATATCCTCTCAACATCCCCCGTTCAGCTAATGGCATGGCATACCCGCTGCGGTAGATGTGGTCAGATAGCCTTTGCAAGGAACTGGTCTTGCCCAGAGAAGCTGTGGATGCCCCATCCCTGGAGGGGTTCAAGGCCAGGCTGGATGAGGCTTTGGGCAACCTGGGCTAGTGGGAGGTGTCCCTGCCCATGGCAAGGGGGTGGGAACTGGATGATCTTCAAGATCCCTTCCATCCCAAACCATTCAATAGTTCTAGCTACTGATTTTGATAAAAATTTTTTTTAGGCTAGATGTATATGTAGTACAATTAGAACTGGCACATATCCTTAACTTTGAAATGAAACCATAAAGGAAAATTTCCCAGTTGGTCACCAGATGGGGAGTCTCGGTGGCCCAGATAAAGGGCATTAGAACAGGACCCTCTTGGGGTGAGTCCCAGCAATCTTTCCTCCCCACAGTGAGTCCCAGACAGGAAATCGCAAGCAAGAGGGGCAAGGAAAAAGTATTATAGAGCAGAACTCACCTCAGTAGCCAAACTTGTTTTTAAGTTAGTTGCTTCACCCAACAACTGTTTTGTTTAATAACGTGAGGAAACAGTGGGTGACTTGCAGCAATGGAGACTGAGCAGGATTTTTCTTCTGAGGTTCAGGCTGGCATAGCCCCATCAGAAATTTCAGAGGAAGGGGCGACTGAGTCAGGAAGGCAAATGTGCTTTTAAATAGCTGTACCTTAAAGGATGAGGGTAAGTCCCATTGAATTGGGGTCTTGAGTATTTAGATGGCCAGGGCTAGCCTTGGGAAGTAAGCAGTATGATAGCAGGCTGGTACACCTTGGGCTATGGCCACTGGAAAAAAAAAATAGCAACGCTACCTGGTGAACCCTGAGTTTTAGGTAAGTGACCTTTGGATCCAGGAAATAATTTCTTCTACCTGCCTGCCCAGCAGTCTGTAAATAGAGGATTTAATTCTTTGCTGATAGTAGGATATAGATATAAGTCATTTATGTCTGATGATGAGTACATATTATAAATAAAATTATAGCCTGCCATTTTTTTTGTCCCACATTATCATGTCAACCTTTATAATATGTGAGCTAATAATTGGGAAGGATTAAATCTGAGACTAAATCTTAATATTTTTTTTTCCAATAGATGCATTCCTCTAATTTAGAAACTAATGCTAAATTCCTGCATCTTTGAACATTATTTGTGAGCTATCTAAAGCATGCAGGAGGTTGTTCTCAAGAGTATTTGTAGCACAGTATTAGTCTTCAGGAGGGTTGGTTGTCCACGATTCTGCATGCTGTATAAAGATGGCTGTGGGAGGTGGTAGATTCCTTTGGAGAGACAAGCTTGGATATTGCATCAATACGTCTAGATCTTCCTGAACATCTCTTTAACTTAAGAGCTGTCCAGAAAAGTTTAATAATTTTTTTCAGAAAGGAAACTTTGTTTTATAATTGAATTTTACCGTGCTGATTTTTATTATTGACTAGTTGTGGGAGGTGGAGGTTGAACTGAAGCTTTTTACACCACAGAGCATGCCCATTAAATTTCTTTTTAAAAAGCTTGTCAAAACACTACAGGCTGATCTTTCTTTTTGCAGGACAAATGCATTAATAAAACTGGTATATTCCCCAGTGCATCACCAGTTGTAATTTATTACGGAATATGAATTATTTTAGCTGCTAAAACATTACCCTCCAGTGTAAAGAAACTGTTAAAAAGTTTCACAATGAAAATAGAGGCAAAATTCTCTTTCATATTCTGTTGAATGTCAAAGGTGAGATGTGAATATTGCTGAAGGAAGTAGAGATTGAATGTAGAATTTCCTTTGTATCTGGAGTAATGAACAAGCAATGAATTGTCCAGGCCTATTGTTCCAAGAATTATTGTTAACTTAAGAAACAAATGGTTGCAAAGTGCCCTTTGGAGAATCTTGTTCATTTTGTCATTTCTGCAGATATGAAAGAAATTCTGTATTCAGCAGGATCCTTTTTGAAAAGGGTAGTAATACAAGCTTTGCCACCTTCCCTTTAGGAAGTGCTCTCCCGACAGTTGAAGGGAAACAGAAGAATGTTTTTGCTGTGGTGACTAAATGTAGGTCTTGTTGAAGTATTTGGCTTGCTTCGATATCTATCCCTTCCTCACCCAAACGGAAAGGTTTACCTGGGCTGCAGGACAAAAATAACACCGAATTCCTTGCCAACTACTGCAGCTTTTCTTTTAGGTCCTTGCTGTTGGTTAAAGTTAGATCTCTCCTGGGGTTTGATCACCTGTGCTCCTTTCAGTCTTCAAACACAGCGCTTTCCCTGCTACACTCCATTTTTGGGTTGTTGCTCCTATTTCAGTCCTTATTAAATTTACTTGTTGATTGATTCTTCCTGTCAGTCCCAAAGCCATTGTTTTGCAACTTTGTTAATTTTAATTAATATTTGCCAGTAATGTCATGACTAGACTGCATTGTCCCTGTGTGAGATGAAGGAGTATTGCATGTTTGTTCATTCTTGTCATCAGATCCTAACAAAGGCATAGAGGAAAATAAGCAGAACTACCTCTGATATGTTTAAAATGCCCCCAGAAAAATACACATTATACATGTTCAAAGTAGAGGTGGGGGATTAGAGTACTTCTTGAGCTTAGTTTTGGTGTGTTATACTTGAAGATATATTTTCGCTCCCTGTTCAACCACATCTCACAGTTCCCGAGGCTTCTGGAAGAGACAAAGGTTTCTCTGCAGAATCTCAGATTCTGAAAGGAAGGACATCTT
>VZTO01019402.1:34221-59586 GCA_013400615.1 Syrrhaptes paradoxus
TTTTTTTTTTTTTTTTTTTTTTGGTCTGCAGTCCTTTCATCTTTCCTTTCCTCTTTTGCCTTTTGTCTTTGCCATCAGCTTCTTCCCTTTCAGGTTTTGTTGTTGTTCCTTCCTCCTTGGTGCTCTCTGGATCATCCCTGTGTGTTATCTCCCCTTCCCAAGTATTGGGATCACTGTTTAGCATTTCCCGACAACTTCAGGTTAATTCTCACACTTTTTTATCCGTGCTTCCCTCCTAACTTTGCTCACATGCTTTAGCCAAAGCTGGGAGAAAAGTGGGAGGAGATCAGACAGTCCAGACCCAACAAGCAGTGTCCTGGGACGTGGTCAGGAAAATGCCTTAATAACAGGATGTCCCATGAAATGCAGACCACTTCAGAAGTGTGACAGCCTTTAGAGCCCCAAAAGGTTGCGACATCTGTAGTTACTTCTTGTATGCACACAGTTCTAGTGGCTTTTACTTTGTCTGAATATGGGTTTGATTTTTGACAGATACTTGACAGCATTTGAAATATGCTCAGAAAGGGGGGAAAATCCCCCTCATCCCTGCTGACTTATTTTGGTTTTAGCTACTGGAAGTCCCTTTTTTCTTACTCATTGGTTTCCAATAAGCCTCTAAATATGTACAGTATTTAGGGGCATTTCTATTAATCCTTTAATCAGCATTTAAGTGTATTATTTGTTTAGTTAAATGTGTTTTGCTTCTGTAAATGTATTATTTATCTGATAAATCCTATTGGTTTGTTTGGAACCTTTACAGCCTGAAGGGCAAACACACATTTTGGCATGGCAATAGTTTAGAAAACATGTATTATTTACCCATCAGAAAGTAATGGGTCCTAAGGAGCCATTATGGTCCAGCTTGTAAATCCTTCTCAGTTTGCATATTATTGACCCAATAGACAGTAACAGCTCTTGGGACCTGTTGTGGTCTATCCATATTCATTTGGTTGCCATACATGTGTGCTAAGTCTGCTTGCTGAAAATCCTTACAAATGCTTGATTGAAAAAAATATATACAGAAAGTAATATTTATAAATGAAATTGCTTGGTCAGTTTTAATTTCCCTCTTTCCTTCTCTCCCATAAATACCTAGAGACACTTTTAAGGAAAGTTGTTTGTTTTGGAATTACACAAGTACCCAGAAGAGCTTTATCCCAGTAATTATTTCTTTGAAAAAATCCACTTATGTAATACAATATGCAGTCTGACTTTTGACAATTTTTTTGAAAATGTTTTTATGCCAAGTTTCAGGCTAAGAGCAAATTGTTACAACTGAATAATAAACATTAAACATACGAGCATATGGTGGAAATGGTGACACCTCCAAGGCTAGTTGAAGAAATAATTTTCGTGTAATGAGACTTTTGCTTTTTAGACCTAGATATTTTGAAGTTTCATTCGAACCATTCCTTTAAAACCAAAACCTCTTCAGATAGCATGGGAGTGTTGCATGTGATCCAAAAAAAAACCGTTGCCATAACCAGAACGGAGGAAAAACTAGTGGTATTCCAGTGTATTAGTACTCAGTGTGTGTCTGTCTATGTGCCTGTGTTTGTCACACTTGTTTCTGCAACATGGGGGAAGAGGATAAATAAGGATTATGGCCACCTTGGCATGCAGTCGTTCCCAACTCCATGCCACAATTTCCTTGTGTAGCTTATTACTGTTTGGAACACTGGCTGGGGGATTTGTCTTAAAAGCATAACAAACGCATAAAAAAAAAAAAAGCTGATTTTTTTGTGGTATACGGAGTGTAAGCCTTGTTCTGGCCAATTATGCAGAGATTAATTTTTGTTTTTACTAGGTGCATCAGTGTTCCTCTTGGGATCAGTATGTGGCATTTCTTAAGGAGCTTACTTGGCTCTGAGCTTGTACCTGGCAGGCAAGAGAGTGAGCACCACTGAGAATGGGGGCTGGCTGGGTGCTCTGTCTTTTAAGCCAGACAGAATTTGTGGTCATCTTAAAGACTCTTGGGAAGGTCCAGGGGTAGAGAAAAATCCTCATTTGAAACCCAAATTGTTTTATGAAGTAGCAATGGGAACACTGAATTTTGGAATTGTCGAGGAGCAATGGGAAACTTGATTGTGTGCATTAACTGGGAATTTTTTTTTAAGGCAATGAGCTCCTTTTGAGCTCATCCTTGTACCTGAATCTGAATGTGCATATAAATAGATCTAAGTATTTATTTAAAGAATGTGTGCATGTGTGTGTATTTTAAACTATTTATGTCGTTATTAGGAATTTCTATACATTGTTACTTGTGTGCCCTTTCTAGTCTTAAAGCTATTTGTCTGGGGCTCTATGCATGATAAGCATTCTCTTGAGCTTCAGTGGTCAAATAGTATGTACACATAGAGGAGTGAAATGAGGGTATAGCAAAACAGTCTATACCTTCTATTTTCATTTAAAATTTGTGGTCAGATATTCAGTCCTTGCTGCAAAGCAGAATCTGTTTTTTATTACATGTTTAAACAAATGACAGATTTTAATGGAAAATAATAATCGCTTTATAACTGTTTATAGAGAGAAATTTGCAAATCCTTATAAGACTTTATGTCTGGCTAGTCTCTCTAGTTGTGAAGTTTAGCTTGAAGAAGAAAATGTCAAGTATTACAACCAGTCATTCTTGCTGTCCCAAACCACCGCTATTGTCCCTGGCCTACATGTAAAATCATCAGTCAGAAATTCTTCCTCTTGCTGCACAGTATAGTAATCAGTGTTTGTTAATCCCTATCCTACATACATAAATCAGTTTTAAAAAATGGTAGAGGACATTTATTTGCAGTCTGTTTATTTTAAAGTTCTTTACAGGTAATCCACAAGACGACAACTTTTGCCAAAGCCGAAGAAGACTATTGCTTTTTCTGTAGACTTTGCTTATCGTTAATAGAAAGCAGCATGTGTACATCCTGCAAACTCATTTCCTTATTTAAAGTGGGCATCCTTCCTTTACTGAGATATGTTTCCTCTTTTAATACAGGAGTGAGGATGAAGCCTTTGTAAGTCCTTAAAGGCACATCCCTTCCAAATGACCTTTTGTCCCATGCTAGTAAGTTGCATTGTTTAGTCAACTCCCTGGTCAGTGCAGCTACATGAGGTGTCTTTGGAAACGAAGAAAAAAATTTTCTTTGCTAATTAAATTTGGAAACGTGTCATATTTTCTGATTATAAAGCAAAAATGAAAGCTCAGTCGAGTGTTTAGTGCCTTTTGATAGCTTGTTGGGGAACTGAATTCCAGGGAGTAACCGAGCAAGGTTTATTCATGCACCTCTCAAAGGAGAGTCACTGCATGTGGGCAGAACTTTGCCCTATAGATTTGGAAATCCCTCATACAAATAAAATACTGTATTTATTTTTCTTTGATTCATATGACCAAAAATTGTCCAAATATATTTAACTACGTACAAAATCACCAGATCTATACCTTTTATGTATGTGAACAGCAACATATAGTGAGGCATCAGTGCCATAACATTTCTCTTGAAAGTTCAAATGCATCCTCCAGTACACTTATTTGCCTAGGTTTACTTTTTGTTTATTTATTGCTTTTTATTAGATTTAAGCTTACTAGAAAATTGTTCTTTCTGTGAACTACTTGTGCTTGATTTTCCTGACAGTGTCATAGATCAGTTGCTATGGAAGAGATATTAATCTCCCAGGCGCTGAATTTATAGCGTTGCTAAATTAGTTGGCTAGAAATTAGGTTGTAGGTAGTTTCTTTTTAATGACAGATACAGTATTTCCCTAATCAGAGATGAAGGAAAATGAAATATGAAAAAATTTTGCCAAAGTCTTAAAGCCAAATTCTGCCCTTAAATACTGTGTAAATTGTAACAAGAGGCTGTGTTAATCCATCCCTCCTGTTTTTATCGTAACAGTAGGCAACTTTAAAAGGGAATGGTGTTTTCTGTACTGGCTGCTTCATTTTACTCTGTGGGTTTCAAAAACCTTGCTTCATTGTCTCCTCCCTCTGTATCTCCCATTTCCCCTCCCAGTGAACAGCCAGGATTACACCGTTGTAATCTGTAGCTCTTCCTTGTCCTCTTTCCCTTTCAGTAATAATTACGCGCTTTACAGAAAGCCTGGTGCTAGAGCTGCAGAATCCTACATTCCCCCAGTTCCACATTAGCAAACTTGTTACCTCTATGCAGTCATTTTCCATAAATTTGCCAGACTATGGGTGTTTTGGATTGTTGATCTGTTGTGGGGTTTTTTTTAGGTTTTAATCCTCTGTTGATCCTGTGGAGCATATCTGTTGGCAACTGGCAAATGCTTTCTTCAAAAAGCTCTTTAAAGGGTCTCTCCTGAACTGAGCCAGCCACCGTTGGTGTCTGTACTAAGATCAGATCCTGTGGAGTTGACTGAGACTACCAGAGCTTTCCTTTGTGAGATGATGATCCTTTCTGTCCCGGATTTGTTGGGATGTATACATATGCTTATCATGAGTGGTACCATCAGTTTCCAGGGGACTGTTCATACCTGTGAAACATTAGAAGGTGGTAACATGAATTGGTAAAAACCTTACCCCGTCCTGACTTGAGCCCAGCGAGGGCGTTTCTGTAGGTACCTTGTCAGTTATTGGAGAGAAGGATTTTGTTCTAGAGGATGAATCAGAGGAGGAGCTTAACCCCATCCTTCCACAGCTTATTTTCTTGACTACATAGTCATAGCTGCTTTCTTTCAAAAACCTGGCTAAATAATCTTTTACTGTTTAAAGCCTGGTGCTTAAGCTATTTGCCCCAGAAATGGGAAACATACATGGTAAAGCTTCCTTATCTCAGAGGACTGCAAACTCCTGTGTTCCCTGTCCTTCACAGGAAACGCTCTACCTTTGGGGGTACACCCAGATGGGATCTGCTCTCCAGTATATGCCATCCAGCCACCAAGCATTCAGGGTGTTTGTCACAGGGACAGAGACACTACAGGTGAGATAGATGAGGTATAAAAAAAGAAAAGAAGATACAAGATGGTTTCAACCTGCAGTGGAAAGAGAAGCTGGAAGAAAAGAAATTTTTCACGTTCTTTGGGGAATGTTGAGAACACAGTGTGATTGAGGTTGAAATCTTATACCCATCACAATCAATTGGAATTGATCATTAGATGTAAAACACTCAGCCTGTTGCTTTTAGTGACTTCCCTACAATTGCAATGGAAATCCATGGCACAGCTGAGTCCTGGTGCCAGCTTTCCAGGACTATGTTTAAAAAGTGAAAAATGAGAGTGGAAAAACACATGCCTCCATGAAATTTGTGGAAGTTTTTCTAAGTCCTAGTGAAAAAGGATGGTGTTTTGAAATATGATTTTCTATGTCCTCAATATAGTAAAATGCTTTCTAGAGTGGATTTGTGACCAACCTATATGTGACAAAATATACATTGACCTTCTTCAGTGACAGTGATGGACCTTTTGGAACAGCCACCTTCTACACACACAGATGGGACCTTTATGACCAGGCGATTGGTGTGACTAAGTTGTGAGTGAGATCCTTCCTGACTTGCAGGCAGTGCAAATTTGGTGATTGCAGAAGCTGAACTGTATCTTTAACACGTTTGAGCGAGTGTTTGTTCTGGAGTTAATTAAGATGCTAGTAGCAAAGGAAATTCATGTGCCCTTATGTCCTTTCTTCACCCCTAAGAAAGATGTTGAGACAGCTATCTTATTAGATCCTGTTTGACTAATGAGTGTACATGTGCAAGGCAAAAACCAACTGGCCAATGACCTTAACACTTCTGACTTCCTTTGCTATAGTGGAAAAGGAGAAGAGGAAAAAGTGAGAGGGAAAGATTCCCTCCTTCCCCACTCTCCTTCCCCCCCACCCTTCCTTAGGACTGTGAAATAGGGTTCTTAAGGAGAATGTTCTTTAGTGAGAGGAACTGATATCTTCCATCACATGTTTAAAGGGAATTTAAAAAATATATTTTAATCAAACAAGTTGCCATGATTTCTGAAGCTGTATTGCAATAATTTTATCTTTTAGATTTAGTCATAGAATCATAGAATAATTAGGTTTGGAAAGGACCTTAAAGACAATCAAGTTTATAAAATCTTTTTATTTTTGATTTCTGGTTTCAGAAGGAAAGGACCAACCCAGACCAGCTGCTAGCTTGCATGAGTAAAGACTACATTTGACTTAGTGCCTTACTTGTGGTAGGCCATTTGTTCAGTATGGAGGAAACCAGGGCATGCAATGAACCTGTATCTCGACCTTATGCTGTGTCTATGTGTAAAAGTAATGTTGATTTGTGCAACAATGCAACATTAACATATGCACTTAGCTGTAAGCATATGAAGGTTTTGGAGGGACTACCCACAGATTTAAAGATAAGAACATTCATGTTTTCAAAATATATAGTCTTAAAAAAAAAAAAGGTACTTGAGCTTGTGTAGCTAAGATTGACAGTGCTTACAGTATGAAGTTCAGTTTTTAGAAGCTTGTTCTATGAGTGGAAGAACTGTCACTTGGCTCTTAGTGTGTTTTACTTCAGTGAATCAGAAGACAAGAAAGCTTCTTCCATTTAGATCAGGAAAGCAGTGAGCTGTTCATGCTGCTGCTAAAAGAGTAGGAGCCCTGCTGTAGAGTGTAGAGGGAGTTGTACTATGTCCTTGGACTTGAACTTGACCTAGACCTATAAAAATCAGTACTTCTAATTTTAAATTCTTTCGGAGTTCGTGTGAACAATTAGCTTAATGCTCTGGGGTGTAAAAGTGCAGCCAACTGACTGTCTTGGCTCACAGAGTCCACACAGTCTGTTGGCAAAACAGATTTATAAAAAATGGTACATGGATGGTATTTATTTACCGAGTGCATTGTGCTGGCTCTGGAGAATACATTGCCTTTGATATGTGTCAGTAAATATTTTAGTGGTTCATTTAATCACGTACAGGCTTGGGCAGATTTGTTGTGAAGAAATACATACCTGATCTGATGGTTAAATTATGCATTTGTTTAAAAAATACAGATGAAAAAAAGCCCACCAAACCTCTTCTAATATATCTTTTAGGGCAGGAAAGAAACCTTAAAAAAAAACCCCTCCATTTGAAATAATAAGACTGGTAATGCATTTTAATGGCTATTTGTATTGTCATGTTAAAATTAATGTAACAAGAGTATGGATAAGAGTAATTTCTGGGACTCAGAGCTTTTAAATACAGCCTGGGTATTGTTTACCTATCAATTGGCTGAAATCAGTTGTTGGCTTTGAAATTAGGAAATGTTACTCTTGGAAAAAGAGAAAAATACCATAATTAAATACCTACTTAATATAATGAAAATGTAGCATAAACAATGAGCTCAAAGTACATAAAATGAATCTGGTATTCTACTGCTGACCAGCCCTATATTTGAGATGAATAAGTAAGATTTTTTTAAATGGCAGCGAATGGCTGTTTGGCTTTCATTGAAATTGAGGGGGTGGTAAAAAAAAAAAAACCTTGTTATTTTATTCTGAAGTTACTCTCTCTTTCTTTAAAGTTGACTTTTCAAAGTTTACATACATGTGGGGCTTGATAAAATAGCTTTGTCAATTTTATTCTTGATTGAAGACTGACAAGCATCACATATCAGTTATCTTTATCTTTTTTGTGTAGTAATTTGTGTTAAGGTCCTCATTGCTCCTAAGTCTGTTTTCTCCAACCCTGAATTATTGATAAGTTGTGGATAAAGCACTGGAAGATTTTTCTGTACCTTGTTTGTCCCTGCATGTGAAATGGCGAGAACAAACACGATCCAGTTATTGAAAGTTATTTGAGCTTCTCTTTGAAAGACTGCACCATGCTGCTTTCCTCTACACCCCATGACATACTTGGAGCCTTTTTAAACATGAAGGACCCAGCTGAGAGAGCTGGTCAGGAGCTAGAAAGGTTTCCGGCTTTTTTCCTGGTCATAGTTGTCTCTGTATGGCAGCTGCTTTTCATCAGAAGTGGGCCACAGCTAAGACGTCTTAATCTGGATTTTCTCCTGAGGGTTTCTAGGTTAGCAGGTGTTGGCCACTCAGCAAATCTACTTCTTGGGAGGTGGCTTCTTATGAGCTGTTGTTGGTGTGTGGAAGGATAGATGTAGTCCTTTTGTCTAGTACAGAATTGCATGGTTGAGATGATGTTGGCAAACATTAGGGCGAGATTTGGGTGTGGCAGATGGTGATCTGGATCGTAAATCGTAAAACATGATTTATGATAAAATTCGGCAGCAAAATTCGGGAGCAGATAAAAGCTGAAAGCAAAGTACAATCTATTTGACTTTCAATGCTCCAGTGAATTTGAGTCACATATAAAGTAGATCTTTCCAGCAACTTCTTGCTTTGTACTGACCCCAAACTGATTAGTATCTGAGTCAAACTTCCCTTAAGGAATGTGAGTCCTCCCTGAGGAGAAAGAGTCTTCTGTAAGTGATAAGGGTAATTTTGAAAGTTTATTCCTGAATCTAATATGCTTCTGGTCTGGTCAGCATCTTATATTTTTATATTTTTTAAAGTGAGAGAGTGCAAAGCAGAAAGAAGAAGGAAGGGGAAATCCTTTGCCTGGGTAGGGTGAAGTGTCATCCCTTCTTTGTCTGGCTTCTCTCAAGTTAAACCAGGAGGAAAAAGAAAAGAGAAAAGGATTAGTAGTAAAATATTTATTCCTTTGTCATTCTTGTTATTTTTAGTATTGAAGGAGGGAAAACATTTTACATGGTTGTAGGTTTTATTTTCTGTACACCTTTTCTAAGTGTATTTTCAACTGACTTTCAGTTAGAGAAGCAATTATCTTGCCTTGAACAAAAGGATGCTTTATTTTTTTTAATGGCTCTTGTGCTATCTTTAACTGTATCAACTGACTTAGTAACTATCCCCTAAAGTGAAATGGTTAGTTACAGGTTTGCTGTAGTTCAGGAAAAGCAGGCTGTGTTCAGTCACTTGAGTTACAACTGCAAAATCTTTATAAGAAAGGAGTAAAATGAAAGAATAGCGAGCAAAACTTTAGGATTTGAAGTGGGGTTTGCAAGTTTGATAGTAGGAATAACTTAAATTACATGTTCAAACTGAAATTATTTAGAATGGATATTAAAGATAAAATCATCAACCTCAAAGGTATAGGAAATCGCATTTCTGTATATTTTTATTAGCATGCTGCCGATTAGAGTTGCCTCAGGCCTTTTATCACTGCTCCTTTGTGTCATTGCTTTAACAGGGTGGTTCTTTCTGTGTGCTAAAGGAGAAGAAACTGCATTCTGCTGAAACTCTTTAGACCAGTGGTTATAAATAGACTTGGAAATAGCAACAAGCTGGGTCCACTGCCTCTGTAATGGCCCTTTCCAAATACTTTAAAACAAATGATTCATCAAATAAGGAACACTAAAAGAAGAAATCTGCCAATTTGTAGAATTTGACTCCTCCTAATCAGAGCAGGGCAACAGGATGTTGAGTTCCTGCCCTGCACCTGATTAAAGCCAAATGCACTAGGAACAGCTGGGAATAAGAGGAAGCGCCAAGCTCTTCTCAGCTGGGGGTAGGACAGCAAAAGAATTTTTTTAAATCCCTTCCACCTTTGTTGTTCTGTTTTCCTGACTCTTTGACAGATAAGCACTTATTTCCTCTGGCATTTGGATCCCTTAGAAACCACATACAATGTACAGAACATAGGAAAAAGCTACACGTGTATGTGCCTGACCTAGGCAAGGTCAGTTTTGGTCACGATGTTATTCAACATTCCCCATCACCATAGCATAGCCAGACTGCTCACTTTACAGACTCTGATCATGCAGGTGCCAAATTCTCCAAGTTCTGCCCACCCACCTTCAGCAAGTCAAAAGCTCCAGGAGCAGCACGGAGACCGAGAGGCATTTTCCATCTGGATTGTCCTGGTAGTTTTCACTGCTGCATGCTCACACATTGAGAGCCTCGATGAACGTGCTAGCCTTTCTTTTTTTTTTTCATGGAAACACCGAAAAATGTCAATGCTTTCTTCCTGTGTTCTAGAAACCATAAAAAACACAGGGTTTTTTAAAGCTTTGGAGTACACACATGCCCTCAAATAAGTGTTAAGCAGTTATTTTTCCCCATGCAGTTGTAGAATGTGTTATAGATTACAGCCAAGCACAAAAAATACATGTCTTGTAGCATATGCTGTACAGTAATGGTTAAACAGTGTTTTATTGCTTAAAATACAGGAATTACTTCAGGGTCAGAAATCATTCTTTCTATGACAATTCTTGAAGTAAATTCTCATGTGATTATTCTTGCATTCAGATCACAAAGCTACTTTATGCATGTGCAGCTTCCTTTCTGTGCCTTGTGTCGATAGCACAGGCTGTTTGCTTGTGCAGTCTGCTCCATAAGCAATGAGGTCAGGAGCAAGTCTCCTCTTGGCTTCCCTAAACTTTGGATCCTGCAGCTAGCACTGGGTACCGGGGCGTCCACCACTCGGCTTCTCGCTCTCTCAGCATCAGTGTTGCCAGGGGACCAGAGTAATGACCACCGCTTTAATGCTTCAGAAAAGCAGGCAATTCAGAAAAATATTTTCATCTTCTTCTTAAAGATGTCCCCAAACTACTTTTCTTACATCTTGAAATAAAAGAAAAAATGCCCAAAGAAGTCTGTCTGCATCCACTTTTCCTGTGTCCTCTCTTTACTGAAGCTTGC
This sequence comes from Syrrhaptes paradoxus, assembly GCA_013400615.1. Taxonomy (NCBI): domain Eukaryota; kingdom Metazoa; phylum Chordata; class Aves; order Pterocliformes; family Pteroclidae; genus Syrrhaptes; species Syrrhaptes paradoxus. The sequence continues at coordinate 44,841 of VZTO01019402.1, forward strand.
CAGGCTTTTCCATTTCTGCACCTCTCTTTTCTCTTCAAATTTCCAGGTTAATGTTGGTACCATTTAGTGAGAACTGGTGTTAATGGTGTGCCTGACATAGGAATATTGGGGCAGTTGCTGGCTTGCCGTGCCACTGTGAGAATAGCCACAGCCAAATTTTGTGACCTGCAGGGCTGGTATTAAGATGTTAGTATATGTCCATGAAAACATTTTTTTCTTTACATCAAGCAAAGAAAAGTGATACTTACATAAACAGTTAGAAAGCCAAGAGGCTCTGTGGCTGTTGAGAGAACAAAAGGATACTTCCATAAACTTGTGCTATAAAATAGAAACCTCGGGTACTTTATGTTCCTCATTTGACTTTTCTGGTGGCTGCAGGATTTTTGGCTGAGGCTGGGATGACCTTCACATGGTGTTTCAAGGGAAGAACAGTGAGCAGGCATCTGTCTGGACCTCTGTGCTACCTTCTCTTCTGTGCAACTGGAGGGCTTTGCCCCTCGGGAGAGGTGAAGCGGGTTCTTCCAGCAAACGGGCATTGCTTTAGGAAAACAGGCACATTTCAGTGTTTAGCAGGTATCACTCTGTTTATGATTTTTAGCACCTGTTAGAAAAAAAACCAAATCACTCTCTTTTTCCTTTGATAGTGTGTAGCCTAGCTTGCCTGTTAATTCATATTGCACTTTCCTAATATGGTTTAGGAAACTCTTTATATTGTTTGCACTATATATGACAATGCAACAAGTTGTATTTATATAGGCTAAGTTAAAACACTGCAGCAATTAAACTCCTACTCATCACATAATGTGTTTTTTCCTGTCTTGTAGTGCCAAAAAAAAGTGTTCGAAAGTATTGAGAGATGCGCTTATTTTCTCTGACCTAATGGAACTTGCCTGCTGCTATTTTGGAAGACACAATCATTATATATTCTTAGATGTACCTATATTTAAAGCCCAAAGCAGATGTTGGATGTTCTGACAACTTGTGGAAACTTGTAGTCAAGTCTGATTTATTTTTTTTTTTCTTTTTCTCCCCTTGGGTTCATTTGTGGAGAGAGATCACTTTCAGAAGAAAATTAATAGAGGTTAATTGCCCTTCACTGAAATTGTATTTTGAAGAAGGATGTGCAAAATCTGTCAATAAGTATATAAAAGTTTTTCATTAGGTGACAGAGTTTAAATGGTTCAGTAGATATTTTATGTTTTTCAATGCAAATTATGGTTTGAAAAGAGTACCATCCATTATCAACAGATTTGTTTTCCTGTTTAACTTGGGGAAGATTTTGAAAAATTGGTGGATGATACTATTTAAAAATCCTCAGAATAATTTTTAGTAGATTCCCACAGATAAATTCTTTGACTTATACAGCTGTCAGAATATGACAAATAGATGTGTTTGAGGGGTGCTAGCGTGCACACAGGTATATGCAAAAATTGTGTGTGTGTGTCTGTGCATTCTCCTTAGTGTTTGTTCTACCACGTACCCCAAAGGTGGTGTGCTGTAGTCATATGTGTAAAACAACAACTTTAATGCTTTTTGGCCACATTACAGCCATTCCAAAGTTTACTTAATTTGTGTTGTCCAGAGCCCTTCATGCCAGACAGATAAAGCCAAGGAGAAAACAGATTTTTTGTTATTTCAGTCCTACAGTGCCTGGTCCCAAAAATGAGCCAAAGGAGTGTTTCTTATGACTTATTTTCCTTTTCCCAACAAACCCAGTTGGCTGTCTGTTTTTTGGGGCTTTTTCCTCCCATTAACTCAGAAAATGAGTGTATCTGGTGATACTTTCAAACACCTTACTTTTATCTATGTATTTATTTATGGAGGGGGGGGGAGAATTCATTAAACCTTTATAATGAATTTTAGAAAAATTGTATCCTGTGATGGTGGGAGAAACGGATACAAATGAAAGTAGGAGCTCATCGGTGCAAGTGAAAAGTATGTTGTGCTTGGGAAAAACTTCCATTTGCTTTTAAGTTACTGTTAACTCTCTAATGAAGTGCTTTCATAGTGTGAAAAAAGCCATTTCCAGTGTGTTCCTCTCTGCAGATGAAACCCGAACAGATACAGCAGAATTGACCTGAACTGTAATAAAACTTTAGTTGCTTAAACAAGATTTGGGTAGATTTACTGAACGTTTTGGTCTCATACGGCATTGTGACAAAGTTCATTAATTTCAGTTAATTACTTTTCAGAACTCCAGTCCTGTTCATCTACTTTTTCTTTCTGCCTCTAGATGGAGGGGTTTTGTGATGTGACTCAGGAGATCTATGCAGGAGTGTAACCGAGACATAAGACTGGGAGGGAGAGTTGTCTTGTCTGCTTGATTTAGGAGGTCTTTTTTCCCTGCTTTCATTTTGGATCAGCTCGTGTGAGGTCCCTAATTTGATAAAGATGCTGACGAAGGTAAACTGTCTTCATTATTGCAGCTTCATCTGGCAAATCAGCTCCAGAGGTTTGAAAGCGCATCTGCTTCTGAATGGATGGTTGGTTAGTTGGTGCCAGCAGAGCCAGAAAGAGAGGTTAGCCTGATGCAGCTGGCTTTGCTGGAGTCTTATTCCTGCCCTTTTTGGGGGGCACAGGAAGAGCTTGATTGTGTCTGACCGCTTTTGTGTGGCATGGTAGCAAGGAAAGCTCCAGCGCCTATGATAGTGTGCCTTTGACTTCTACTCAAGGTCTATGCCATGAGAAGGGTTGTGACCACTGGAAACTGGACCTCCCGTTTGCAGCTGTTTAAGTCACTGCTGCTACATCGCACATGCCTGGGGTCCTGAGTTCGAGGCCCATTTGCTGAAATTTCCGAGGTACCAGTGTAAATCTCTATCTTCAATGAATGCAGAGTTACGGTGGAGGTGCTGTCTGTTGTATCAGTTGTGTACACAAATTTAAAAGACAATTAAGTTTCCCAACATACCGTTTAATTTAAAAACCACAAGAAAACAGTGCTTCCAGGTAGCTAGTTTCCCTTATGGAAACTCCAGAGAAATAACACTAGTAGTTTCTTTCACCAGACCTTCCCATACCCACAACCAGGAAGGCTTATAACCTTTTTTTTTTTTTTTTTTTTTTTTTATTTTTNGTGTTGGGGAATCATTAGCTATCTGTCTGGTGGTTTCCTGATGTCATCAAAACTACTACTTTTTAGAAATAAGGAAGAATTACAACATAATACTGAGAGATTTTCCATTTCTTCCTTCTCATATACTCTCTTTTCATCTCTTTCTTTATAATCATGTTATCAGGCTCCCAAATCGGTTCATCATTCGTAAATCTAGTGTTTTGTTGCTTGGTAACTTGCTGTAATCTTCGAGCAGCTTTACGGTTTGCAAATAGAATTGACTGCCATTTCTAAGTTTTTTTTAAGTAAAAGAAGTTTAATCAAAGTAGTTTAATACCCCATTTAATTGTATTTCACCTTGCGTTGATAGAGGTAAGTATGCTGGGGTAGGATACAGTGTTTAGTCCAGGAAAATTAATTAATTAAAATTAATTAATGTTTATAAATATGTGAAGGGTGAGTGTCAGGAGGATGGAGCCAGGCTCTTCTCTGTGACATCCAGTGATAGGACAAGGGGCAATGGGTTCAAGCTGGAACATAGGAGGTTCCACTTGAATATGAGAAAAAACTTCTTTCCAGTGAGGGTGACAGAGCACTGGAACAGGCTGCCCAGAGAGGTTGTGGAGTCTCCTTCTCTGGAGACATTCAAAACCCGCCTGGATGCGTTCCTGTGTGATCTGATCTGGGTGTTCCTGCTCCGGCAGGGGGATTGGACTAGATGATCTTTTGAGGTCCCTTCCAATCTCTGACATTCTGTGATTCTGTGAAAAGGCACTGGAGTTCTCTGATGTGGGGCACAAATGCAGAGACCCCCAAGGCAGGGGAGCAGACGAGCCTCTGTACTGGGTACCTGAGAAGTTCAGCAGCAACTTAGTTGTCCTGTGGAACGTGGTCTGCCTTGCTTCTGTGGCATGGTGCTCACCCGTGCAGCCTCCCAGCGTGCTGCTGAACGCAGTGCCATGGGGCTTGGCAATGCCTGGTGCCCTGGGTTTGGGGATGTAGAGTAGGGATACCCAAAGTGGCTCTCTGAGGAGAGTTAGGGTCCAGTGCATGTGTTAGCCAGCCTCCATCCTCTGCAGAAGTGTGCGTTTCTGTCTCTGAAAGCAGTTTAGTTATGTAAAAGAGGGGGGAAATCGTGTGCTGGACAGTAGAAACTGTGGAAGAATTGGCAGGTGCTGAATTGTGCAGAGGGCAGTGATGTGACAGAAGTAGAGTGGAGGTGACACACTGACAAGAGAGTACTGACTAGAAATAAGGACTCAGTATTGCTTGTATAGATGAGTATGAGAACACCACAGGTCTTCTGCTTTTCAGATTATGTTGAGAATAAGAAACGACTCAGAGGAAAGGTAAAAGTGATTTTTAGGACTGGAAAACAGCCTTTCCAGTAAATGACATTAGGAGAAGGAGTTATTTGATCCTGTTCACACAGGGAATAAGATGTTTGGTATTACAAGGTGCTTAACCTCGCAGGCAATTACGTGGAGATCCAGTGCTGAAAACTAAAGTTAAACAAATTCAAACTAGAGAAGAGGTGCAAATTTTGAAAAGTGAGGACAATTAGCATTTGAGCGGCTTACCAAAGGATGTGAAAGATTCTCCATTACTTGCAGTCCTTAAATCAAGATTGGATGCTTGCCTAAGAGATATAAATAACTACCAGCTATTTGTACAGCTTGATATAAGAACCACTGAGTGAAGTCATATGGCCTGTGTTATTCTGGACTTTTTTATAAAAGAAAAAGGAAAGTTGTAAGTAGTATTAGCTCTATGTGTATAATTGTTACTTATGAAGTAGGTAATTGCAACAAAAATGTGTTCCTTCTAATTTAGTCATCATGTTTTCCTTTTATTTATGTATTTGTGAGTCAGGATAGCTGATGCTGCTTTCAGTTTTCTCACCTGCAGTCTTAAATAATACCAGCTATAGTTCTTTATGTTTTACTCTATATGAAATGAAGCAGTTTTTGATGTTTCTGGTTTTGTTTCCAGATTCTGACACTAGCATGCTACATAGTAAAACATTTGAGTTATAAACATGGAAGTAGTTTAACACCACCACCAACAAAACCCCCAAAGCCAAAACACAAATCCCAAACCCTGTCTCATTTTGAAATTAAAAGAAAAATGCAAATAATATCTCCAACCTTTACATGGAAAATCAAATCATGAAATTGCTTCTGTATTTCCATAGATTAGAAAGCTTGACTCAACTGTGGTTATGTATATGTAATATTTTAGCAGATGAATTTCACATGAATGTATCTACCTGAAGATAAAAACACATCTTAAGATGCTTCATCTGAAAAGACAAGGTAGAGATCACCTGATTTATTTCCAAATAATGGGGACAGTAATCAAATTCTTCTGAACTTGTAAAAATAGAAGACCTAGAGAGGTCTCACCAGTTTTAAAAACCTAGTCTAATAATCCCAGAATTACAAACACAACTTTAAAATAAAAGAGCTAGCCTTATGTTTTGGTTATAGACAGAGTAATTCTGTTTGAAACTTATAAAAACTAACTTCTCAGAAGACAGGCTTTCCAAAAGTACTTTGCCAAGCCTTAGGTGTCTTCAGCCATCTGCAGTGGATTACTTCCTTTGACTGTATTTCAGCAGCAGGGTGGTGAGAAAGTGTTGGTGACAATGATGCTAATGCAATAAGTGTGATTCTTTTTTTCCCTTTCAATTTATTTTGGCAGTCTTGCAAGAGGAGGGTAGCAGATCTAAATCAGCTACTGTAGCAGTGAGCGTGCTGAATGCACTTTGATGTCCTCCCTATGTTATGTCTTCTGTAAGGTTATAATCAACCAGGTAATAAAAAGATGATTAGGATCATGCCCAGCTTTTGATGCACTTTGGTTTCCAAAATTACTCCAGTAGGGGTGATGGACACAGGAAAAATTGGCAAAAAAAAACCAGCTGGGAAATGGACCTGCAGAAAGGATGAGCAGGCACTCGCACACTGTTGTTTGCAGGGACTGTAAGGCGGGTGGTGTTGCTGGACAGATGATTTGAACCAGCGCCTGCTTGACGAACAACCAAACCCTTCAGCTAATTCATCACAGGGCTCCTGAGCGCTTCAGTTGTGCAAACTTAAAAGGTGAAGGCAGTAAATAGTTTATTGCTGCTGAGGCCCGCTGAACATTGATCACTGCTGAATTCCCTCTGTTTAGATGTAACTTCTTTTGAAATATGCTCTGTAGGGTTAGTCTGAGAGCAGGATAATTGCCGTGAGGGCTTAAATTTTGAAAGCAGACACTTCTACAGCCAGAATGCAATAGGCTGCCAAGACTGACTGGTGTGAAACAATACAGTTGTTTTGGGTTTGTTGGGGTTTTTTTAATTATTCTCAGGACTTGAATGAAGCAATAGGAAAGACTGTTTTGTGGGGCATGGATGGGTAAAGTCATGTGGAGTTTGCCCCTTTCATATCTATTAATAAAACCCTTGTTATAGTCCTATTTCCAGCCCCTCTGGGGTTTATGCTGCAATTTTGAGCAGCTGATGGTTCTCCTTAGCCTGGTGTTGAAGAGTTACTTAATCAGCATGCAACTAAGGTTGTGGGTTTTTTTTTTTACAGCATGCATTGACATGGTGAGGTTACGTACATTCCAGAAGGTGCTCCTGCTGCTGTATGTGTTTTCCACAGCACACTTATTTTTGTACAGGTTTCTTGCTCTGTGAAGCTCTGCGTTTCTGAAATGTGGTTGGCAGTCTCCTGTCAATGCATAGCACTGGTTGTGTGCCCATCAAGGTCTGCCAGAACGTGATCTAATGGCTCCAGGCTTTGGATCCAGATTTACTAATTTCTCTAGCTTGGGGGGGGGTAATGGGTTTGGGAGGGCAGATTACAGTGGTAGTTTAAAAGTATAGAACCACCCCAAGTGTGTGTGTGTGTTTATGCTTTTTTTGATCATATGTGATATCACCATAGCATATGGGAACATACCATGGTTTTGGTGATCACATTCTTCCTCCTTAAAAAGCAGAAGTCGCATAAACTCAGCCCCTGACCCAATCAGCGGCTCCACCAGGATGGAACCCTGTGTCCGAGGCGTTCAGCTTTGCTCAATCTGTACCCGCGCTTGAGGTTCAAAATCAGCTCTTGTTAAGCTGAGGTTATTTATATTTACATCTTTTATTCATTTTTCAGTAAAAGCCTGCTGATACACATAAAGAATAAGGCACGTAAGAAATTTTAGAGGAATTTGAGCCTTTTGCTCTATTTTTCTGTAGCATATTACATATGAATGTAAAATTTTAAAGAGGACTTACGGTCTGGACAACACGCTGAACAGATCTGGAGCTAGTTATCAAAGATAATATCTGCAGTCTTTTGTTCCAGAAATAAAAATGTTACTTCAGATTGCAAAGAGAGAGAGCTGAAATGTTTTTCTATGCAACATAAATGTATTTTTTTAATAAGTTCAGATAACTTACTTTTGTCCAAAAAATACTGCAGTATCATCATAAGTAAATTCCAAACCCCAATTTTAAATATATAAATATTTTGATACAGTTTTGAAGAAAAAAAAAAAAAGAGAAATTAAATAATAAAATTTGAATTCCTGTACTTACATGTTTCTATAAAGTTCAAGACCAAAGCAGTAAAGTGAGAGGGGGAAAAAAAAAAACCCCTGGTGAGCATTCAATCAGTTTCTCTGTATGTGGCCTTACTCTTAGAAGACAGTACTTCAGCCTTGCCAGCTGTGAAATTTTGAGTTCATCTTTACCATGGAGCGCATTGCATTTTTTTCCTCTTTTAGACAGAGCTGTGAACAGATGATGGATGAACTGTAGACTCATTGTGTTAGAAATACCTATTTCATTTTAAAAGCTCAGTCCCCTCCTTGACAAGGCAGTCATCCCCTCTTGTAACAATAGAAGAATCATCGTGGAGTCATAGTTCAGCTCCAGTGAAAGGCTTCATTCAAGAGTTTGATGGATAGCAAAAGGAAATGTGAGAAAAATAGCATGACAGCTAAAAGCTTATTTGTTACTCCTCCTTTCTCTGTCTTGAACTGTAAATTTTCCTGCATATTTAAGGTGAGGTTAGAATTCCCAACACAGGAAATGTAATTTTCATCGGAGAAAGATTTCAAGGATTAATTTGCAGATTTTAAAGAGACAAATAATTAATCTGGACTAAAGCTTGTATGGTGTAAGACTTGCATTTCAGAGCAACTGTTGCATCTCATCTGTTCTTAAAATAGCTTCAGTTTTGCCCTTTCTAGTGGAGCTGAAGGAAATAAGTGTAGCAGGCTTCTGAGATGTACTGTATATTTGCTCTACTGTGTGCTGGAATGTCTTCACCTACAATTTTATGAGTATACTAGTTTTTCAGATACTGAATATCATGCAGATATATTAGTTTAATGGGTTTTGCATTTAGAATTTAGTGAGAACTTATAATTTCAAAAGTGTTAGTGGTTGTTAAATGTTGATGAGAACTAAAGTCTTGGGGTAATGTTGGGAATATACAAGACTCCTAAGATCAGATTGCTGTATAATTTTTAATGGTATCTAATTAGATCTCATACCTGTTTATAAATTTCTGTGATGTTGCACAGTGTTACTGTCTGCTGACAGAGGGTGAATATTATCAGTTCAATAAAGTGAATCAAGTATCTGTGTGTTCTCTAACCTGAGGAAGAAAATACATTGTTTATTTCCTCACTCAGCAGGATAAACATTCCCTGTAAATATGTTATTAGACTAATACATTGCTATACTTTATAAGCATAGTAGCTGTCTTCTCCATAAATTTGGCAAGCTTATAGCATGAAAAAAATGTGTCTACATCTCCATTTTCCATACACTGAAGATGTAAATAGATGCAAAATATTTTGAATTTGATATATATTAGCGAAGTTTATTTACCTGAAACTGAGGATTATCTGTATAGCCAGTATAGCTCCAAAATTTAAAATTGTTTAATTCTCACTTTTTTTTAATAAAACACTTCCTAGCATTATCCACTTAATTTTTTAGGAAGAGTTCAGACTTTTACAAGAGAATGCAGAGCATATAAAACTTCAGTGCTCTCTAATGATAACTTTTAGCACTACAAGCAGTATGCAGGTAGGATGGGGAAACACTCTTTATCAGGGGATGTAGTGAGAGGACAAGGGGTAATGGTTATAAACTGAAAGAAGGCAGATTTAGATTAGATTTTAGGAAGAACTTTTTCACTGTGAGGGTGGTGAGGCACTGGCCCAGGCTGCCCAGAGAAGCTGTGGATGCCCCATCCCTGGAGGGGTTCAAGGCCAGGCTGGATGAGGCTTTGAGCAACCTGGGCTAGTGGGAGGTGTCCCTGCCCATGGCAGGGGGGGTGGAACTAAATGATCTTGAAGGCCCTTTCCAACCCAAACCATTCTATGATTCTATGGTTCTGTGATTCTCAAATGATGTTGCTGGTTTAGGGATAGCACAGTTCATCTGAATTTTCTGAGTAACAGCCTTTGCAGAATGAAGTTTAATCACATTTTGGTTGTTGCATTTATTAATCTCATGACTATATTAACTGGGAGCTACTGACAAGTTTGATTTATATGTATGTGTGGCTTTTTTTACTTTTATTTGTCTTAATGACTTTTCTTTATCTCTGTTTTTTCCTTTATCATACTGCTGTGAGAGATGACTTCTTTTTACTCATGCTGTTAATTAGGAAAAAATGAGAACTCTTAACAGTTTGAGCTTTAAGAGTTCACTAATGTAAACTATCAATCTTCTGCTTTTCATAATCAGAAGTACACCTCTTTCCCTTTCCTCTTCCTCCCACCCGACAGAGGAGCAAAAGAGACAGTTCTTGAGGGTGTGGTTATCATGAGATAATTGCAGCCCTGAGGGATCTGAGACACTTGGGTGCATTTCATACCTTGTAGCTGTCCAAGGATAAGATTTTCACACGAAGGCTCCACCCCACCGTATTTTATTTTTGATTGCATAAATCAGGGATCATTTATCATTTCCCTAATATTCACCAGGGTACAAACAGTACTGTTCTAGTTCTATTTAACCTCCTTATTTCTCCCTCCTTCTTCTGCTTAAAAAAAAAAAAAAAAAAAAGTTGGCAGGTTGCTAAAATTATATAATGGTGGTTCTGTATTTAATGCAGAAGTCGTACATTATTCTAAAAACCCTTCACCCTTGAGTACTCTTTGTACTTCTGAGAACATGATATATAGCTGAATAGTGCACTTAGCAACCATGACTTAATTTAAATCTTTCAGTTTCTGAGAAAGGGATTACTGCCTAGAATCTAACCAGTATTAAAAATGCATATTTTCAGATGCAACTGCAGTTAACATCAGCTTAAATTCGAGTGTGTAGAGAGCACTCTTGCAACATGAGAGGTGTTAAAATCTAAAGGAGTGGAAAGTGAAACGCTTGCTGAGGTCTTGCTTTTGTGCCAAAACTTTTTCATTTTTTACCAATTATAGAATTCTTCATCAACATTGACTCTTTACATTTCTCAGCCTTCCCAGCACAGCTTCTTTGGTATATACTTAGTGATGCAGGGTTGAAAATTAACTAATGCTTCCATAATCCCATATGACACTTTAGCAATTTCCTCTTCTTCTCTGGCTAACAGGCAGCACCAGTATGCTCCCCCTGTTCTTGTGGTTACTTGGCAGAACTTCTTGTATCCCAGGTGAGGATGCTCAGAGCCCCCAAGCATCTTAGGGTCAGCACTCTGGAAATTAGCTAAAACTCCTACTGCAGCAACAAGTGTTCTTAGCTTGTGTCAGTGTTGTGTGCAATCACAGACCTTAACTTGCATTATTTTTTCATCCAGCCGTATTTCACAGCTATTCAGCACATCTCCCTCATGGACAATCACCGCTCATAATGACCTGTGCAGCAGGACTCTCTCTCAGTTGGTGTGTAGAAGTTCTAAAGACTCCCCCTTTTCCTATGTGCATTGGTGGGCAAGTTAGTATTATGACCTCTTCTTTGACTTTGTACGGTGTGATAAAACTTGTAGGCTGAATTAGATTTTTATTTTTTTTTTTCTGCCTGATGGACAAGCTCTGGAAACACAATTTCCTTAGTTTCAATTAAGTTCTTGTGAATACTGCTTGCTTGGAAGGACATGGAAACTGAGTATGCTCTGTTAGAGAGGCTTGCAGGCATGTAGAGAAAATGTGTTTAGAAGGGAAGACAGGTTGAAAAAGTCCCAGGATAGATTTACATTTCCTTCCACATTTATCTCTGTGTGAGATAAATGCATCTTGTTGGCATGTGCTTATGATCCTGCCATTTCTTGACAGATATCCGTGAGTCATTTAGAAAAGAAAAAGCGTGATTAAAAAGTGCTAATTGAAATAAAATATTTGCATACAATAGAGACATGGCATCTGCCTGAGCTATACTTTTTTTTTTTTTAGAACTAAAATGCAGCCGTCCACATTTTTACAGACTTCACCTTATTTGTGAAATTTGATGTTCCCACTGATCATGTCCAATGATTTGTTTGCTACATTTTGGCAACTTGGTTTTGTCTTCCAAGTTGCGTTTCCAACATGCCTCATCCTGAGGCTGCAAAATTCACTTTGAAAGCTGATGGAGCTTTTTCTATGCCAGTCAAGTCTTACTCAGAGGTTCTCTGGGGGGCAGTTACTGGCACGTCAAATGCCACCCTCTGGTGTAGATGAAGAGGAGCACTGTCTTGTAGATGTGAATATGGTCCCTCAATCCTTCTAGCACGACAAGAGACAAAAACTTCAATGCTGTCTTAGGGCACAGTCAGGTGGACGAGAGTAATAAAGTATTTGTTTGTAATAGCAAGAGGAGAAACTCCCAAACTTGTTGGTTTTATATCCCTATTTCCTTAACGTTCATGTGAAAAGCAGCTATTGTACCTAGTCCTTTTCTCTGAGTCAGAACCTAAAAGATAGGTGAAAAACAAGACTGAGGTTAGTGGTGTGGGTTACAATACACAAATCAGTCGCAATGTCCTGCTTTGGTTTATGATCACCATGCCTCATGCGGGCCAAAGCTGCCTTTTAAAATTAATGCCTGTACATTATTTTCTAAGAATCGTAGTGGAGATGCTTTACTAGCCAATAATAAATGTGAGAATAGGGTAAAGGCAAAGGGTATGCCAGCAAAAAAAATCTATCAGACTGATTTATTTTCTGAGATTATCATCCTGCTTGTCCATAAAACAGAAAAATAATAAAAAAAGTTGAACCAGTGAGTCTCATCCCTTGAAGATCTCTGCCCCTTGGCCTTTTCCCCCTTATCCCCACATACCTGTCGAGACACATTTTTTTTTCTGATTCATCCCACAGGTTTCTTTCTAGCTAGCCACCCACATCCTTCTGAGGCAGATGAGTTGAGTAAGTAGAACATTTTCTGCAGGGGATTGCCTTTGAGTTCAGAGTGCTCACTGCCACATAGAAAACAGCAGCGTTCCCCCTGAAAGGGTGCAACTGGAGGAGATGTGAGGCTCATGGTTTCTTAAGAATTGTAACTGCATTAAAATCTGAGTGCTGGTGGTGGTGGTGATAATGGTGTGTTCCACTCCTGTAGCTTCCTACACAGGATGAAGAATTATCACAGTCCACTTTGAGGTATGTAATTGCTATTCCCATCTTGCCTGAAATGGAAAGTTAAAATTAGGTGTTAACTACCATGAGTTTACAGCAAGCTGTTTCTACAGGTTTATTACATCATTCCCAACAAAGCCTTCATCAGCTACTGTATTTGCGGATGCTATTAATACTCTGATTTAAAAATTAATCACATGTAGTGCCTGTACACGTACTACAGGTAAGGATATTAGTGCTTATCTACTAGGGTTCACCCACTGTCAAGGTGGGGTGGGGTATTTTTGGTTGCAATTTTCATAAATTTAAAGGATTCAGTGGTTTTCTTTCAGAGCAAATACAACCTTCAGACTACTGTACTTATTTAAAGAATGCTTTTAAATGTCAGCTTTTCTCAAGAACAAGTAAAAGGAAAATAAATATGCTGGTTTTGTGGAGAGAAAAAAAAAAAGATAGATTTTTTGGAATTGTTGCCCTTTCTTTGAGTAAGATTTTGGGGAGAAATTTAACAGATAATGACTTTATGCATTGGAAGAAGAGGCCCTGTTCAAAAAAGAAACTGAAAAAAAAAACCCTGGTGACTTATTTCTTGACATGCTCTTCCATGTTTATTCGTTGTCCATCGTTCCTGCTGGAGTACTGGAGCAGGAACTGGGAAAGTGGTGACTGTTGGAGCATGTCTTTTGTCAGTACATACATATCCATCCAAATGTGTCCCATGCAATTAGCCATTCCAATTGAATTCTTAATACATATGCAGCAAAAATGAAGAAAAGCCTCAGCAATTAGTTACGTAGAAATCTGAGGTGTGCTGAAAACATTCTAGCTAAAGAAGAGCTCGTGTAGTTTTCGAGGTTGCTTTTTGGCAAACCAGAAAGTAGATCTAAGGTCTGTGGAGGTGTGACATTGTACTAATCACTTTTATTACCCACGGCGAATGAGGGGAGAATTTGGACTTCCAGAGAAGAGTGAGTGGACCAAGAATAGTTCTGAAGTGATGGCATTTGTTTAGAAGATGTTTTTAAAGTACTTTTCTCAAAGGGTGGTATCTTTGTAAGGAACATGACTGAAATATTTTAAAAATAAACTGAGTGCATGAGTGGGGGCAATGCTGTTTTCTTGCTGAGATTAAGTACTTTGCATCCCCTTTGCCACATGGGTGAAGGTACTTTGCACCCCCTTGGGTACTTCAGAACAGAGGATGTTCTCTGGAGAGTTGTGCCAAAGACAACAAATAGTGATTTTTTTCCCTCTGTGTGTGTATGTACATTCTTATTTATACCCTCAAAACTTCGTGTTGTCACTTGTCTCCCTGAAGCCTTACCTGTTTTGAAAGCTCAGCCACAACTGAAGCACCGCAACGTGACAAACTGCAATAAGTGGCCAGAGCTGAGGAACCTGTCTGCTCTTAGGCTGTGATGAATGAAGTGATTTGATTTTAGAGTAGCTGACAGTAAAAGAGAGCTAAATTGCTTTATCTTGCATTTGCTGTGGTTGGAGTGCTTCCACGTAGCGTTACCTTGGCTCCACAGAGTAGTAACTTGTTTTCTTGCGGTGACTTGGGTGTCTCTCAACCCTTAGCTTTCAAATTGGATGGTGGAGGCAGGTATTTATGGGCAGTCTGTCTAACTGGGTTTATGGTCCCATTAATAAGTAATACATGCACTTTTATTCATTTTTTTTATTGCAATATCCCTGTGAAGTTGGGAAGCTCTTTCAACCCCCAGTTAGCTGTAAAGAAGGAGATAACAATTGTTGGGAAGAGGACAAAATTCTTTTAATTGTAGAAAATGAAAAATTACAGAGATTCTCATACAGTGAGAGGTAAAAGCTTTTGTTAAACATTATAGAAAGTAGGTTTTTAGTGAGGTGTGTGTTGTATCTCTATAGATGCTTCGTTCAGAGGATGCTCAGCTTGGTCAGAATGACTTCCAGGACTTAATCAGCAATCAGTGTTTTTTCTCATCTTTTTGTCATGATAGCTGTGCTACATCAGTTATGTGTATAGAGCACAGAAAGCCAAACCCAAAATAATGAAAATATCCCTTGGAGATCTAGTCAGACAACTGTCAGTAGCTAATGTGTGGGGAAGGGCGGGGGGGGTCCTGAAGGAAGTAACAGAAAACTATTTTC
>VZTO01019404.1:0-11787 GCA_013400615.1 Syrrhaptes paradoxus
TTATTTCTGCCACTTTTATTTTCAATAGCCATTTCCAGTTCTCAAGTGCCATGAACAGTACTGCACAGGCTTAACTAGTCTAATTTTTTTTAAACCAGACTCCAGCATCTTCCTGCTAAATGGTAATGCACTAAATGCTTCCAGGAAGTTTTTATTAAAGAAATAGCATTTGCATTAATAGCTGATGGTTACATTTTCCAAGCTCCAGTACACTGTTTAAAAGGAACATTAAGAATCACAACTATTAGCTACCTTAGTGACTTTTCAGTTCATGACTAGAAAAAATAATTGACTCATTGCTACACATTTACACTCAAAAGCCTTAAGAAATTTACCAAGATTTCATTCCAATGTGTTTCATTCACTACCTTTGATGTCCTGAAAGAGGGCAAAACAGAAAACTTCTCATTTTAATTACAAATAGAAAAACCTAGGATCTGTTATTCAATTATAGCTAGTAGCAAGGAGTTGTCAATCTTTTGTTGTTGCTTTAAAGTAAAAACATGAGGTTTTGGAATTATCTAGTGCTACACATTATAAGGAACTGCTTTTTATTTAAAACGTTTTTGCCCATAAAAAATAAAAGATTAGTAGCAGCACAGTCCAGCTACTACAAAGGGATGTAAAAAACCAGTGACAATTCACATTACTGACTCCTAAGGAACAAGATGTAATTTCCAGTCAAGACACCAGATTTCATTACGGTATGTGAACAATTATCTTTTTCCTAAGAATATTTGTGCCCATTTTCAGTTATGCAAAAACATACATGCATTATCAATTTTCATAAGCTTTTCTAACCCACTTATCACTCCAAATTTACATTAACAGCAAGCTACAGAAACTAAACCCAGAATAACCTCTCTCGCACAACCCTTTCATTGCCATTATAAAACATACAGTCCATCCAAGTTTCTCCTGCACAACTCACAACTACTACAGAACTTTTTTCATACTTCATTGATTATTTAATAACTTTCAAGACAACATTTAAAACAAAAAACAAACCTCAGATTTTCCAAAAAACCTTGACTTTCTTCAGTGACTTTAATGTCCTTGTTTAAATAGACATCAAAAAAGTAGAAGTACTAATTTCTTCAGAAGGTGCCATTGCTCATTTGTACTCCTAAAAGAAAACTTCTACTGCCCACCATGAATTGCAAATATACTGAACTGAACTTCATTTGCTAATTGCTATCCCCAACATGGCAACACTTCAGAAGTATCCTCCTCATTTGCAAGTCAGGCAAGCAGTAGCCAAGCTTTATAAAACAATTTCATGGCCAGGTTATCTTCTCCCACCAGGCAGTCATTCTCCACTTGAGCAAATCCAGAAGCAAAAAATGAGTTTAATAACCTTTCATGGTCCGCTCTTTCACAAGACATGTCTGACTAACGTTATTCCAGCATGAACACCAGCTTTTTACACATAATCTTAGTAGACATGAAAAGCTGGGTTTGTTATGTTGAGAAACTGACATACAGATACAGAATCTGTATATCGGTAACCCTCCTCATGACAAGAAAGTCCTATATTTGATCTTTCAGGGTCAAAGGATTGTATTTTCCAGACTAGAACTCGGACACATTTTCTTTCTCTTTGAGGAGAACTTTTGCAAAATGATTACTTAGTCTGTTGAAACAATGTCTTCTTATTTGTAATTTAGTCCTTTGCTTATGCAATCAATTTGTAACACATACAATAGTCATTTTAAAAAGGCTAACATCTGGATCAGTTACCTCCCTGCCTTTCTTTTTTTAATCTTCCTTTATAACTGACTTATCTTTTTCTTTTTAAAACTGATTTTTCTTCTGTTTCTATTTAAGAAAGCACAATACAAAGCAAGATAAACCAGTTAGGACCATAATCCTATTCTTCACAAATGGGTTGCTTTAAACACATATGCAGTCCTGTCCTACTAGTTGCTTGTATGATTGTCACGTAAAGACCAGTATGTGCTTGTAAGACTAGCTGCATTTCTCTAACACTAGGAGAAATAAGCATATAGCACTATATCTGATAACCAGCAGGCCCCTGCTACCAAACATCAGTCCATGCAGTATCCCAGGTAATTACTAATATATCATTGCCTTTATTCATCCAGCATTCAACTACTGTAAACTGTTGTACTTGCAGCCAAGCATTTTCAGTTCCATCTCCCTCCTATAACAGCTGTGCCACTGGCAAAATATGTCACAGAATTGTAAAGTATTTGTTGATATTATCAGTTTTAAATGAACAAAAATCATAACCTTACACCTTTGTTCAACATCAGTCAGTAGGTGACAAAGACTACACTGAATGTAGAAGTGATGTTGCTTCCCTTTTTAAAGATTTAGACAGATTAGAATTATGTTGCACATAGAAGGATAAAGAGAAACATTAACTGCAAGCCTTACTATTAAATATTGGGACCTTACCTATGTATTCTATACTAATTACTGTAAAGAATGAAAGGGGATTTTTTTAATAATCCATTACACTGCATTTGGTTAGATTTATTTTCAGTTAACTTTGCAGTACAGCATATTGAACTAGAAAATGTAAACTAGATTACAAATACAACCTTGGTGACTAGAACAAGTCATCCAAGAGGTTAAAGCATATGACAAAATCCGAAATGTGCCAGCAAATCCCTAATAAGCTCTGCAAAGCATGAACAAACAATGATTTGGCAGTTTTACCATTTGTCTAGGAGATATGGTTTCACTAGAAAGTTAAGAGCTACATTTATGATACTCAAACCACTGATCTGACAAATTTCAAACCACACTTCTAAACCAAGGAGCTGTTAATACTGTTTAAAGAAAGAAAGGCAGAATAAATGTATACATGCAGAATAATTTAAGTTTGGCAATTTTTCACACAAGTTTATTATCAAAGCAATTGAATCATTAAAAATTGAGTACAAAATTTCAGTCTACATTTCTTAAGGAAAGTTAAAAGAAATTTCAAGTGCAGTTTGTAGTGTAAGATATTAACTAACTGTAACTGCATGCACTTCTGAGTTTTGTTCCTAGAAAATGCAATTTCCTGTTAGAAACAAAGCATTTCAAGGAATAATTTTCCTTTTCAGATAGCTTTACGTGGAATCTCAGACTAAGAATAAAGCATTAAATTATCTGAAAATGTGACTATATCCAGTATTTCCAGCACTGCAGAGAGGCTGCTGAGAAGTTTCTCGTTAGCACTAACTTTCAAATCTGTGAAACTGATATTAGCAAGAACAAGACAACCTCCCACATCCGTACAGTCTGAATGTTTAGGAAGCTTTTTCCTCGCCTCTTACCTCAAAGCTTTCTGATCAAAATACATAAAAAGTTCCTTTCCCAAAGTCTCCACACCCCTGTAAACATGTCCAACAAGGAAATCATGACCAGAGGGTCTCTCTTCACTTGCAGCAATCTGAAAATGAGCACATACACACACAAAGATTAAAACAGGATTTATACTACTTTGATCCTAGCATTAATACACATTCAGCAAGTAGCTGTATGAACTAATTTTCTAACGTGAACAATATTAAACCTTTTCTCCTTAAGCAGCTCTATCAAAACCAATTAGACTATTAACCCTGGAAGCAGGGTTAACTATTGCTAATGCTATCCTAACTTAGCTCATTCTTTTCCAAAATGAAAAAATACATCTTTTTTATCGGGGTATTTTATGCCTTTTCCTTCAAGTCACGAATTCACAATAAGTTTCAGGCTCATGTAAACCTCATGTATACATATATATATATATCTCAAACCTCAGGTATAGTTTGAATATTAAATAATTGACGGAGTGTCAATTCTGTCATTTGCAGACCTACATCCTTCTCCAAATGCTTCTTGTTGGAATTTCTATCCAAGTTAATAATATGCTTTCAGTGTTTAATATAGGGCATTGTGTATTACAGAAAAGCCTCCACTGAGCCCATAGAGATATTTTCTCTTCCTACTAGTTGACAGTCTAACCTCAGATGTTGAACACCAGGTGGGACACTACTAGAGGACATGAAAAAGCTAATTGTGAGATTGAGGCAATAATCTTTTTCTTGCTTAGCACATTAAACTCCACTGGAATTATAAAAAGGGACGTCTACAGGTTATCTGGTCCAGACACCTGCTCAAAATACGACTGACTGAGAGCAGGCAGTCCAGGGTCCTGTCCAGTCAACTTCAGAGTAGCTTCAGGTATGGAGACTCTCATTTCTCTAGGCCCTTGTTCCAGTTTCACTATTGTCATGATCAAAAAATTTTCCTATTACCTAATCAGAATTTCTCCTATTGTGGTCTCTATCTGCTGCCTCTCATCCTACTGTGCACCTCTGACATGAGTCTAACTCTGTCTCCTCCATAACTTCCTTTCAGATAGCTGAAGAAAGCAGTAAAAAACGAGCTCTATCAGCTTCTCCTTGTGCATCCTGTGCTTCAGCCTGCTAATCATACCAGAGGACTCACTCTAGTATGTTATTATCTTCCTCCTACTGGGGAGTCAAAAAACGGACACAGTAATCCAGATGCAGCCTTGCAAGTGCTGAACAGAGGTAAGAATCACTCTCCTCAGCCTGCTGGCTGCACCGTCTTTAGCACAGCCCAGTATGGGGCTGAACCTTTTCCTTGGAAGGGCACACTAGTGACTAAGCTGGTATAGGACCCTAGGTCTTTTTGTGGAGCCATCTTCCATCGGACCAACAGCCAGGCCTGCGCCATTGCATGACATAATTCTGTCTGTTCCAAGTGCAGGACTCTCAGAGTCCTGCAAATGCTTAAGTTTCTGACAGCCCATTTTTCTCAGCCTGTCAAGGTCCCCGCTGACTAACACCTCAAGTCCCCCAGAACCTGCTGAAACCTTCAAGCAGTACATTCACTGTCATCAGAGCCCTAACTGCAAGGCACAGGGATGTGTATCGGTACTTAAATCACAACACTCAATTGCAAAGTAAATACACATTAAAGTGACTCTGGTAAATCAGCAAGGCTTCAGCTAGTTAGAGAAATTTCAGAGCTGTTTTCTAAACATCTCTCACTGTATTATTACCTTGAAATTATATACATTTAGAAGGTTTTATGGTTATTACTCTGTCAAGTAGAAAAATAAAAATATTTTTGCATAACATCAACATAATTTATGTTGCCTATTATCAAAATATGAAGAAAGCAAAATTTTGCTCTCACATAAACAGTTCATCTCTTCCAATAAAAGTATTAAAGTAAGTTGGTGTGCAACAAGGTTATTTTCGTTTTAAGCCACTCAAGTTTGTTTAAACTAAAACAGAGCAAGAAGCAACTGAGGTGGAAAACTAACTTGTTTTTTCAAAATATTTTAAGTTAAATTCATACCACTTTGGTATCAGGTGAGCCCTTAGAGTCGTTGTAGTATAAACTCTCTTAAACAGTGTAGTCTTCAGCAGTGGTCAAGGCTTAGCAGCCACTGTGAGATCCAAGAAGCCCAATGATGGTCATTTGCCAATGAATAGTCTGCCCTAAGGTGACTTTTACTATACATACAAAGTTATGAACATCAATATATTTGAGGGATTTCTTTTTGAAACCATAGAAGCACAAATCCTTTCTTCAAAAAGCTTAGTCCTCAAAGACAAAAAAATTAAAAAGACTGATCTGTTGCTTACCTATCTTAGACAGGCACATCTTAAACTACATTCTTCCTTAAATTGTTCTTCCACCGAGATACTATCTTACTGAACCTTAATCACAAACTATACTGGCTTTTATACACTGAAGGCAGGGAAAAATTCCCCAACTTTCTGTCTGGAGGCATCCAGTGTACTTACTCGGGACACAAACAATACACAATTTCTCAAAGCTGAGCAAAACCAGGCATGAAAAAAATACCCTAGCCACCTCTGTAATCAAAACCAGAGGACGGTGTCTTCACAGCCCATCGGCCAGGCCTGCTCACCGGCATCCCAGCTTCTCCTTCCACCAGAAGGTCTTGCAAGCCCCAGCAGAGTTGATGCTGGTGAATTATTTTATGCTGCCAGCAGAAAGGATAAAAACTAGTAGAGAAATTACATACTGTGCACACTGAGCGCAGATGCCACATTCTGTATTTCTTTAATTAGCTAGTCTAGTTAAAATGACTTTCAAAAGAAGTTATAGAATTAAAATCTCACTTTCTGCAGGCCAATGGGTATCTTTCTCTCATTGTGTTTCATTCAGACTTGTGAAGAATTACAAGATTAAGAAAAAGTTAAAAGTAGGAACTGCTACTATAATTTTCCTTTTATTGTATGTTTCCTGAATCTGCTATACTTTTAAAATTAACCCTCAGGGAACAAGAGCGGTTCTAAAGGCTTTCCCTCGTTATTTCCCAAACCCGGCTGTTCCTACAGCCTCAGCACCTCATCCCACCTGCTAGGGGTCCTCTCCCACACACCTGCCGGCCTGTACCACTGCGCACACCTCGGAGCTCAAGCTCTGCGCCCCCGAGCCCGGCCCTGCCCCCGAGGGGCGGCGGCTGCCCGCGCCCCGGCCCCTCACCGCGCTGCCGGCTGTGGCTGGCGGGGCAGTGCCCCGCGCGCTCCGCACTGCCTGGCCCCGCCGCACCCGCACCCGCGCCCGCAGCCTCTCTCCGTAGAGCGTGCAGCCCGGGCCCTCCACCATGGCCCCCAGCGCCCCGCCGCCTCTTCCGTTCAAATCCGCCGCTCGCTTGGGGGCGGTGCTGCCGCACCGGGGTCGTTCCTGGTGAGCGCCGGCCCGTTCCCGCGGGGCTGGGCGAGGGGTGTCTGGGGGCGGGCGCCTCTCCCGGGGCGGCCAGGAGAAGAGCGGCTGCCGGCAGCCCGGTGGAGGCCAGAGAGGCGGACCCGGCCTAACCCACCTCCGGTTTCTTTTCCGGTCTCGGCCCGTGGTTGTGTAAGCTTAGGCGGCAGTTTGCCCTGAGGGCAACGTTAGTGAAAAAGCTTTGGTTTGTGAGCCTTCAGGGAAAACGCGGTATATCCTGTTTATTTTGTTCTTAAGCGTGAACTTCCAGTGCCCTCAAATGCCTAACCAGCTGTGGCAGGCTTCCTGGTGTTGGCTAGATCACTCTGGCAAGTACAGCTCGTTTTGAGGCTTATGCACAAATAGAAGCTAGTTTCAGCCTTAAAAAAGTCAGTATTTAATGGGTTCTCAAGTTTACACAAGGAAATTTTTCCCTACTGCATTTGAAGTAAGAATGTGTGTAATAAATGCCTCCATAAAAAAATGGAGGGAACTTGCGTTTGAAGGTAGAAGATTAGACACTTTCCTCATGTCCACCTTGTGCGGCATACTCATGCTGGTCAGTATCTCTTAATTAACATTATTTCTTATACGAACAGTCCACATCCAGGCTTTTACCTGGGTTAAATCAAAATGTGGCTTATTCTTAAAAGAATGAATTTTTTTTTTTCCTGAAAGAAGTGCCTACATCAGGTTGAAATAATTATGTTTGCTGAAATAAATATGTGAATTCAGGTTTGCTATTAAAGCCAGGGTATCAACCCTTTGTTGCAAATGTGCTCTTTTTTTCTCTTTCACAGTGATGTTTTTGCTGTGACCATTCAAAATTAAAACAGTAAGGCAATTGTTAGCTGGAGAATTGAGCTCACTAGTCAGAGAGGATAAATCACCCGTGTTCCAAAATGCTATGTGAAACCCAAGGCAGGTAGAAATTGACATATAACGTGGGTTTCTGTGTTCAAATGTAAGCACCTTAAAAGTACGGACAATAACAATTCCTGTTACTTGGCTATCGAATATAATGTTTTTAATGGTAAGGGGTTTTATAACTGGATGTTTTTCAGTAGATGGGTTTGTGCAGTGTGTTAACAGCAGATGGGGAGATGGGGTTTCAATTACTCATCTAATTGTGCAGGTGCATCAGAAGCTGCAATAGTAAACATTTATTAAAGTTCTCACCCCTTTTTTTCACTCAGGTAAACAATACATTTTAACTAGAGAATCTACAGTAACTCACCTTTTGCATGCACTTTTAACCCGCTAAAAGTTGAATTCCAGATCGGTACAAACTATTGTTGGTGAGCTTTATATTAAAGTGTTTGGTGGCAGTTGATAAACATTTGTCAGTTTCTTTGCTTTAAGAAAAGTCTAAGAATACATTTGCAACAAAAGGAAGAGAGGTAATAGCACTGTAAAGATAACAGCCTGACAATTTTACGGTTTGAAGCAAATGCCCAATGTGGAACTCTAAAGCAGGATGGTTTTTAGGTAAAAGTACCTAAATGACAGCAGCTGAGTGAAGAACAGTTGTGGGGCAAAATTATTGCTGGTACAGATTTTTAGTGACGTAGTAGTGAAGTCAAGACAGAAATACAGAAATGTTTGTGCTTTACAGCATTCCAAGCAGTATAAGTTTAGCTGCTTTTGTTACAGTAGTTCCTTGAGTCAGGAAATTTTAGTTGCTGCCAGTAGGTTTCAACACTGCAGTTCCCAGGCTACAAAGGAACGTATTTTGTAAGATGCAAGTTTTAAAAGGAGGCTGATGGATTGCTTACAAAGTAAAAGCTTTTATTAAATTTATTTCAGGGTTCTTTATTAGAATATAACAGTTTTTGGCAGGTAATTCCATCAGTAGTTGTTCACACCTTATTTTGACTTCGACAAATCCGGTGTCCACAAGAAATAATCTCTCCCACAAGTAATTAGATGTGCGAATTTCAGGAACAAACAAGCAAATAAATCTCACTTGAGTATAAGCTTAACATTTGATGATTTTTTTTATTTCCTGTCTGCTGTTACATCAATCAAACCATAGCATTTTAGTGTACTATGATAATTGATACAGCAAATAATGGCGTCACCTGCAGCGAAAAGTAAAATCTATTTTTAAAACAGGAATTGAGAAAATCTACATATGCTCATAAATTTGGCCTGTTATTGTAGCTGTGTGCACAGCTGCCTCTCTTATTTTTCCCAGTGGTGTTCTCAGGCACCATATCTTGATTTGTTTGTGCATTTGCAATATTTACGTTTAGATAATAGCATACAATAGAACAGTGTGCTCAGAACTGGACACTCATCTTTTTGCTGACAAATCTAGTATATTACTGCATTGTGATCTCATTAGGAAAAAAAAGAATAGTACATTTATTTCAAAAATTTCAGGTTTCCCAGAATTATGAAAAGTACACAATCTTTTTTTGTTCCATTTCCAGAATTTATACAGAAGCCCCAGTTCCCTGCTTTATTGTTCAGCGATTCTTGTTGCAGGACATTTGGCATAAAATTGATGTGGTTCATTTGCAAGAGTAGAAATACCAACATCTGATTGTTCAAACTCTTTGTTTTATGCACGCTTTTTCCTTTGGATTAATGTGTTAGTCTTAGAAGATTGGTGCACAGTATAAATACTTAAGTTAAATTTGCAATTAACAAAGCTTTGAAAAAAGATGTTGGCAAGGAACATTAGTGTATGGCAAATATAGACTAATTTAAATGGAATATCATTTTAGACCGAATAGGAAAGTTCAATTTCTCGGGAGGCAGCACAAGAGAACAGAAATATGCAGAATACAAGCATACGCTGTTCTAATTCAACAGGCTGAAGAACGTCAGCATTGAGATTCTCATAAAGGCACGGCTTTTTTCTTCTGGTTGGTTGGAGTATACAGTGAACTACAAAGACATTCCCTTTATGGTGACAAAATCTTGGATAAGAATTAATAAGCAGTGGGTAACTGATCTGTTTCATGGGTGCCTAGAGAGTTAATGTGAACAGTTAAACACACTCAAAATTGCTCATCATGTAATCCTAATGAAATCCTTCCTAAACCTTGTAAAAACACTCCCAAATCCTTCTAAATTAAGTCTGTTAGTGCAATTAATCCAAATAGTTGCACTGTTCCGGGAATGGTTATGAATTCCTGGTCTGCCAGTGAATTTCGAAGGTCATGCATAGCTGATATGGATGCACAGCTACATTATTTTTGTCAGTTATCTCAAAATAAATAATGCCTTAAGTGCTGGGATACTTTTATTGGTGGAAAGCTTTTACTTTCCATTATAGAACACATGCTATTGTAACTTTGTTTTTTACAGCTGCAGTTATTGTAAAGATATAGACCAAGGAGGTTCTTTGGAAATTGCAGTAAAGTAACAATATAAAATTATGAACTAAGTTGTGAATAGCAGTTTCAGTGTGGGCATTTCTTGTCTTTATTTCATTGTTGCAGCCACAATAAAATGCTACAACTTACATATTATTCTCACTGAACATAGAGTATGTGTTGAAAATACTTCTAATTAATAGATTAATGGATTAGAAGTAAAAGGGATAGTTGAAACTTAATAGCACCATCCTAATTTATACCAGCTGAAAACTGGTCACAGCTAAGTATATTCCTAGGGTTCCAATTCATATACTAAACAAGAAAGTAAATGTATAATTGATAGGTTTAATATATTGTACTTTAAGTGACCAAAGCAGGGTATGAATTCCAGTAAGACGGATATAAGATGCGAAAAATCCCAAACCACTTAATTATGTGTGCAATTATATTTAACAAAGTACTAATATTTCAATATTGTCACAATATTACCAGATTTCCATGAATAGTGATTAATAGTATGACAGATTCACCTGTCAATGACTGCTTGGCTCCACTCTTCTAGTAAAAATAGCTTCTTATCTCTGTATCAGTTCTTGATTTCCCTAGAGATGAAAAAAAAAATCTGAAAATCTTGGCTACTTTAACGTGTTAGTTTTCAGTAGAGTAATTTTGCCATTTTCAGTCAGGAATTACATGTGGACTGCTTTCAAACACTGAAAATCGTACTTTTCCTAATAGACCTTTGTACTGTCTTACTATTACTCTCTTGGCCTTTGTGGGGGGGGGGAAGGGGGGAAGCAGACCTAATCTATTTTAAATCTGAATTTTTCTTCTGTTCAGACCAAAGGGGTTAAATCCACAAGAGGGAATTAGACATAAAAGGAGAGAGGCAAGCTGTTCACATTCGCTAAAATTTAGTAATAATTGAGGTCCATAAAGTGTACTGTATTTGTAAGGTACTGGAAACTCTGAACTCCCTATCTAATCAATGGCAAAAGGTAGGCACCTCACCAGACAGTGATTTAGAGCAGAGACCTCATTAGGTCTTTCTCTCCATTAGCCACAGAGAACAATGCCAGTTCCTGCTGTTGGATACCCTGCTGCGTCAGTTCAGGCAGTCACCTATTTACCTTATGCAGTGTAAGGGGAGAGTTATGTCTAAGAACATGATTCAGTTGTATGATGAACAGGGTACTGTCTGCAAGTGCCATGGAGATGCCTAGATGCCTTTCTGCAGTCTGGATTCGTAGCAGTGAACCCCTTCCTTTGGTCAGATATCCAAGCAAAGCAATTTTTTCAAAAAAGAGAATGTGGCAGGTTAAGCTGCTATAGCAATCCATTAATACCCGGATAATCAGTGGTGCACCCTTCCCCTGGGAAGTGGAGAGCAAGTGATTCTAGAGTTTCTAACTTCTGAGAAAGTATGCAGGAGACCAGACTGTCCTGAACTGAGGCTAGATCTGTCTCTCTTATCAGAGTGCTTTTACTTTGCATAATTTACTTTGTTTTTAACTAGAGCAATGACTGGAACGAAGGTGTCGTGGGTTAAGCAGAAGAGAGTTAATTTTTTTTTTCCTTCTCTTCATAAATAGTTAGCAAGAAGCTACGTTTTGGATTCCTGCTCAGGAGAAAGCTGATAAGAAGGAACATTTATAGTTATTGCCAGGATACTTTCAAGGGGAGAGACAGTCCGGCCTCTAGCCTGGGATTTGCTTTTAGGTTAAGATTGAGAAGCAGACTGACCATTTAT
>VZTO01019404.1:19171-42547 GCA_013400615.1 Syrrhaptes paradoxus
GAACACCACTTGTCACTGGTCTCCACTTGGACATTGAGCCATTGACCACCACTCTTTGAGTGTGGCCATCTAGCCAGTTCCTTATCCAGCAAGTGGTCCTTCCGTCAAATCCATGTCCCTGCAACTTAGAGACAAGGATGTCATGTGGGACTGTGTCAAAAGCTTTGCACAAGTCCAGGTAGATAATGTCTGTTGCCCTATTTGTAACTTTACTTATTTAGATCTTTCATGTGGTTTAGTTTACTTTATATTTTTACAAATAGCTTTTAATCAGAATTGCATGTGGTATAATAATGTCAACAAACTTGTTTTATTATAAGATTTTCTAGAAATAATGATGTTTTAAAAATGATTCCCCTTTAATTCTTTACTGAGTTCATGTTATCAGTAGTTTCATGATTTTAATAGAGCTCCATATCAATCTATTCATGCTGCAATCACCACTGTAGTCTAGTTTCCCTTTTAAAATTTATTTTTAAAAGAAAAAATGGAACTCATTATTTGTTATATGCCAATTTTATACAAGGTCTTGTAAAGCACACAAAAGAAGAGCTACAATCAGCAGCTCTAAAAGTCAGGCACGCACACTCAAACAACACAGAATACAAATCTGCTTGATTTTTCAGAAGTTGTGAACGTATTTCATGTGTCATGTTCTGTATAGACTGTGCACAAATAGAGTGTGTTTCCTACCCATATCAGTGAGACGGAGCTGTTTAGGTCAGAGTAATGTGGGCTGCATGCATTTCCCTTGGAAAAGTCAGTTATTTCTGTAAATTGTGGATAAATCTGCACAGCATGGGTTAAGCTGGAAATAAGCAGTGTATCTGTGGGACACAGTATTGCAGTTCTTGTGGTGCTTGGAAGTCTACTTTAGTTGTACTTGCAAGCACAGGAAGCAGGCTCCTGATACAGCAGTGCTCTCGGGAGGAAGCTGGCGATATAGCAGAATCTGAATAAGTCAAAACCAAGAAAAGTATTACTGCAAGTGCATCTGTCAAACTGGGGGATGCAGGAGAAAACGAGATGGTGACAGGCTGGGCAGAAAGAGAAATAGCATAATATGAAGTTAATGATGCCAGGAGTTTTTAGCAGCTGAGAAGGTAAGGGCTGCAAAGGCAGGGTGGCACCCTATGATTTATGTGCAAGAAGTAGTCAAGGTGATATTTTTTAAAGTATATGTTTTAAGCTCCTAGGCTAAATTCAGATGTTCAATTTCACTGTGGTTGAGGATATAATTTTAAAAACTGTGTTGCTGGAATTACCCAGTTGTTCAGTGATTTGCTGTCTCTTGTGTTCCAGTCCAAATGAAATGACCTGCTATTAAGAAATATTTATTGAAAATCAAAGGTTTTGTTTTTCTTATGCCAGTTATATGCTAAAAAAAGGTCCATTAGTTTCAATAGAATTATTAATCCTAACTTACCCTATTAAAAGTAAAAGAGTTTAACTAAGATAAAAATACTTATTAAAAAGACATCTTTTTAAAAAGATGTCTTTTGTCCTGGGCTAAGATGCCTGTTATTTTCATCCCACTGATAAGAAATTTTAACATGTGCTAGACAGCAAAAATAGATCATGCCATTCCAGGTACCTGAGTTATTACTCATACTAACAGGATAAACACTAAAGGAAATGAAAAGCAGCAGAAAACTTAAATTCATCTATGGTACTTTTGTAATGAAAATCGTGAAAAATTGAGGAGGTATAAACTTTGACAAAAAGCTACAATATAACTCTAATATACTAATAATGTGAAAAAACAAGGTGTTTCTCACATTTCCTTGGCAAGAATGTCTTTTGTGTCTGCTTGCTACAATGTATTTTTTTGCAAAAAATAAGGTATTTCAATGATGTTATATGTGCAAGGTATATTTTGCGAGCTGAGCAAGTATTGTTGGGATGAAGCGTATGTTATAGATATAAAATATTATCAGTGTGACCTAGATTTGAAGACTTCTAAAAATAAGTTAAAGAAGATGAAACAAATAGTATTGTGTCAATACAATGTTCATTTGACCGTTCATATTTCTAGGTTTATGTAGTATCTCAAACTATTATTTTCTTGCTAATTGCACTCCTAGGAATAAGCTGCTGAACCACTTCACGTGGTTACTTCTTACTCTAGAATGAGTTAGATGTCTCTTCCTGAAAGGTGCCTAAACAATGTTTAATGATGAAACTTGAAGCTAAGGAAAGAAGTTATCCAGAGGGAATAGTATTTAGTGCATTGTATATTATGGGGCATTTAAAAATAATAAATAACCACTATCAAAGGAAGCTTGTTGAAGTAAGTTTGCAGTAATAGTAATAAATAATCTTGGAGCATGCAGTTGAAATTTTCAATAAGTAGGCAAGTGATCAGGTGAGCTTGTAGTACAGTAGTCACTGGACACTCTGAGGATAGTAGCTTTTAAAATGGCAAAGAAAATGGGATGTGCATTCACCAGTGTATGACTTATGTGCTGACAGAAACCTAATTATTTCATGAACACCGGAATGCTGCAATACAACTTCACCATAAGGGACTCAAGGCCGTAAATATATTTTACCAGCTGTTGTGTGGAATGAAAACCTATTGCAAGGATTTGTTTTTTATGGGACTACTGAAGAGGTGTTGATCACTGAATCAAGTCATGAATTCTCAAGATCATGGTAATCAGAGAGGGCTAAGTATCTATTTGATGTAGGAAACATCTGTTAAAGAATTTCTCCCGAGTCTCATCAGTAGTTGGCAAATCTCATTGCTTCAGAAAAGTTTTCATTATTGCTCTTTCTATAAAATAACAATATGTTTTGTGCTACTGGTCTTTTCTGTATTCTCAGTCCAAACTAATAACAGGCATTTAATTCCAACTTCTTGTTAGAAGTTGAAACAACATATAAAATAAAATAATTTAGTGCTTTTCAACTGCATAGTCCCATGTTGGAAAATTCAATTTCTGTGCTAATGTAAATCGCTGAGCATGAAAATAACCTACATCTAATCTGTGAGTTACACATCTATCTCTGTTTTAAAATTAAGACATAGTTACTTTGGAAATTAAGAAGTAGCTATGTACTTTACTGTGTTAGTCTAAAAGTAGATGTACCATTACATGTACTTGCTTTTCTTTATTCTGTACACAAAAAAGGTTGCCTGATGAGCATCTGTTAAGAACCTAATAATCACGCCTACACTAATCTTAGAAGAGAAAGCTACAGAGGTAAAATAGGCTACCCTGTCATATGAATTAGTATGCCAAGCCAAATAAATAATCTATTTATCAATTATTTTAAAGGGACTGACAATGGCCAGCATCAAATATCCAGCAGAGTTGAAACAGATTGCGCAGTGGGGGCATCCATTTAAAAAAAAAATCAGAAGAAAGGTTTTTCACTTAGGCTGAGGCTGAAATTACCTTTTTGCATTGCCAGATATCTCTTTTAAAGTATCAGTACCAGGAAACCCAGGCTTAAGAACTTTAATACATGGATAATTCATTATTTTTTTTGTGATGAATTTGAGGTCACTTTACTTTTAGGTCATTTTAAAGTAATCTAAAGTTTTCTACACAAACCTCATGAACAAAGGTGATGCTTTACTTTAGAGCCTGTAAAATATACCCTGTTGACTGGTGGTGCTTGGTCTGTGCCCATCTGCTGAATGAGTGCTGGACATGTGTACATGCACACCTAATCTTCTTTATAAGGAATTGTGCATTTTCATCAAACAAAAGGAAAAGATTCGTGTGCAGATGCTGCTGGACAAAATATTTAGCCACTATGCTTCTGTTTCATCCGATTTAAGCAATGTTTGGAGAAAATACTTTTTGCGTTTTTAGAACAGTTGTGCATTACAGGCCATGCACTAGAACATTAATTTTGCCTATCAAAGACACTGCTTTCTCTTATCCATTCTCTATTTATGAATCTTCACCAGATTAATGTACACCACAAAACTGAACAAAAAAAACCC
This sequence comes from Syrrhaptes paradoxus, assembly GCA_013400615.1. Taxonomy (NCBI): domain Eukaryota; kingdom Metazoa; phylum Chordata; class Aves; order Pterocliformes; family Pteroclidae; genus Syrrhaptes; species Syrrhaptes paradoxus. The sequence continues at coordinate 23,130 of VZTO01019404.1, forward strand.
CAAATGTACACACTTTTCTTAGAAAAGAAATAGGGATGAAGGAAGGGGGAGATCTTGACTAAGAGATGCATGATAAAGTCATCAGAATTTGCGTTGTGGTGCATGATCTGTTCTGTGTAACAGTTGTGATAACAGTGAAGTTTGAATAAAGGGATATATACTATTATTATACTATTATTGCTTTTATTGGTTTGTCATAACATCTGATATAGCAAGCAATATTCTAATTGCTTTACATCTATGAAAATAAATTTTATTATTCTGTCTAGGGTAACAATATTTTCATTAAATATATGCTTTTTTCTGTCTGCTGCTATTACATCATTGTTATCTTGTGGTGGAGAGTTCAACACATAAATTATGTCCTTTATAATAATATGTTCTTTTAACTTCAGGTTTGTTGTCTTTCAATTTTCTTGCTCATTTTATGAAAGAGGATAAATAGATGTTCACATATACCTCTCACATTCAACTTAGATTCATTGCTTCTCAGAAATTACGAGCAGTGGCAAAGAATTTCATCTAGAACTGAAAGATTTTGGAGAAAAAGAATTTAAAATATAAGCATGTTGTGTATGCATTCTTGTCTTCCCTACAGCATGTCATACTTTAGGAGCATGTCTAGACCTCCAGTTGACCTGGCTGCATGTAACTCGCCACAACTTTCCCTTCTTTTTGTCCCTTCTCTCTTCCGGTCATCATCCTCTGTTCCTCAGTAATTATTTTTTATGCATTAGACTTCAGCAAACAAATAAGTACTTTTGACTACATGTAGAGTATCATCATCCTTATTGGTATGCTGTGTTGTCTCCAATAATCCGTTTCTTTAGAATGACTTTAATCTGACTTCTGCTCCGCTCAAAACCAACCTCATATTGAACATACCCAGCATCTTAATACAAGAAAGTTCAGTACTGTTCCACTGTGCTTGTCTTGCTTTGTTAGTAACTGTACTAAAATCAGTATTCCTAAAGTGGTGAATAGCATCTTCATATCTAACATGTAAAGTTTTGTTTCTCCTCTAACTAAATTGCAAGGAATGGACTTGGCAAATACAAGTAGCTGTCTGTGTGTAGTTGTGCCTGAATTCTTATAGGTGACGCTTTTTCCGTGGTGCCAGATATACAAGTGAAAAATGATTAGCGTTAACATGGGAACCCTAACTGTACCATTAAAGACTGCTGTGAAATATCTGAAGAATTTGTTCAAAATCTGGGTTAAAATAACTCTGGTAGAGAAAGGGAGTGACGAGGCTGTAGAAATAATCAATATTATAAAAATGACAAAAACTTCAAAAAAAAAAAAGAAAAAGAGGCAGACAGACAGTAGCAGGTGTCATCTTTGGATCTAGAGTACTTTTATAGTCATCTGACTCATGAATTTCTCTCATTTATTACTATCAAAAAGAGGATGAAACAGCTTAGCTTCAAGGCAATACCTAAGCCCTTTACATCTAACTCCAAGCACCTGGCTCTTTTCAGAAAGAAAAGCCATTCATCTGTAGGTCTCCAGCTTGAAACTGGCAGTTCCTAGGCACTGTTTGCCAAGTATGATTTTGGTCAGTTGGCACAAGACATGAGGCTCACTGTTAAACTGTCACAGAGTTCTAGGGAAGAACTAAGTTCCCTAGTTATAAGAGTTAGTACTTTGGATTTCTTTAAATGCTGAGGTTAATATTGCAGAAAGATTGAGAGCAAAGGATATAATAATGAGGTGGTTGTAATGGTTGCAATCTTTTAGAATGCATCAAAGTCCGTAAGAGAAGATCTTCCTTAAGACAATTGTGATTTGTTTAGCCTGAATTCAAATGATGCTGTATGTTCATCAGTGGATTCCCGCATCATGTAGAGATGCATTGAGATAGACAATGCTAAAAAAACAGAAAAGCTTTTCTAGCTAGACAAGAGATTATTAGCCTTTCTGAAACCATTCTGAGAAAGGAGTGTTGTTTATAGTGATTAACAGTACCTGACCTGTTAAAAAAAAAACAAACTTGAATGTGCTGTCCACAGAGTACTCTAATACAGTAGACTCATAAAATTAGCTCAGAAAAGGAAAGAAGGGGTCAAATAAATAGCTTCCAATGAATGGATCCCAAGCGTACCTCCTTTGACTTTATTAGGCATACACTAGGGATGAACTTGGCTCAGTCTTTCTCTGGTTGATACTAACCTCCAGTTGCTGATGCCATTATCAAGTTAATTGTTTGGATCATCAATCTGTGTCAACGAAGCTTTCAGAGTGTTTGATGAGATTTCCAGCATCAAGCTGTGAGGCATTAAAAAATGATGAATTTACATCCAGGTAAACCGATGCCCTTCAGCTATAATAATGAATCAGTACTTTGTTTACAAATGGGTATTCATCATGAGACATGGCACGCACAGACATTTTTGAAGGGGAAAGGCATTAGCACAGTAAATGATCTTTGCAACTAAAGCTGAATACACAGCAAAGTGAAAAAGGAGAACATGTCAAATTATCTTTTCAGAAAGGAATTATGAATGCAAATTCACACTAGTGTTGCCTGACTCATATTTAAATATTAACAAAAGATACGATTCAGTATTAAGATATCATTTTTCAGTAGAGACAAATCAACACAATATACCTCTAAAAGTTTCATTACTGAATAGAATTTCTCAGAATCTCTGTGTGATTCTGGGATTCTCAGTATACAATTGTAGATCCTGGAGTAAATACTTAATCTTTTACTCAAAAGGAAAGACTACTTCCTCTAGCAGGCAGCAGGTGCCAGTGGTCAACCTCCCACTATGCTGGCAGCCAAGTAAGATTCAACTATGTTGGCTGTCCCTCCTCAACCTGCTTCTACCATTGGTTGGGAAGTCTGATATCATTTTAGTAGGCCTGTGAGCCCAAATAACTGTGTGATCACATCACAGATAAATTTAGTGTAATTAGTTAGTCTCACAAAGGCAGTGAAGATACTACTGCACAGGCTCAAGCAGCCAGAACACGTGCACAGAATTGCCAGAGGTCTGATATTGTGATTGCCAGCAAATTACTAATGCTGGGCAGATGATAGTTATCAGAAGTGTGTCTTGTAATAATACCTGGATGATGCCTTACAACTCTATATTTGGAATCTAATTTATTAGTGTTACAACTCCAGAGTCCTCAGTACTGCCTAGAGAAGTATTTTCCATGCCATAATGTCTGGGTTCTTATGACACATTTCTAATTGTCCAGAAAAGCCACTACACTAGTATTTTGCAGTGGGTTATTCAAATGAGAAGTTATTGAACCAAGATTGAGTACTGGGTATGTGTCAGCACAAAGTGTTCCACAAAGCTAGAATATAAACCAGAGACACATAAATAACCCATCAATAAGCTACTGCTATGAAGATCTGGATAACATGCTTGTTAATTCTAAAAGCATCAGGCCTCTCACAATCTGTTATTTGGGAGAGGAATATGCTGTACAAAATGCAAGCATGCCAGAAGTCTGTTGTCAAATGATCCAGGCTGATTACTGTCATGATTAAATCCTAAGACTCCTGAAACAGGCTTCTTAGGATGCCCTGTGTCTGCAAGTCCCTAGAGTAGTCTTGGAGGATCTATTCAGCAATTAGGTTGCAATTGTCTCAACAGCACGGGTTGACAAGAAAACAGTGCCCTGGTCAAAGTAATGCATTTTGATGGAGTTTTTGGTGTAGAGGCAGTAAGTATTTCTGCTTGATTCTGAAGTTAAGGAAAGTTTGTTCTTTCATGAGGATATGAGGAAGGAATTAATGAAGTGAGTGTGCTACCACCATTGATTGTTCTCCTTTCTCTGTGTGAAATGCTTGTCAGCCTAGCCGCAGAGGAGGAGGGGAGGAAACTTCAATAAACAGTAAGACTTTCATACTGTTAGCATGTTAGTTACCTATAACATTAATCACATCAATCCCAGCGCTTGTTAAATTTAAAATAGAACTGACACAAACTTTGAGACAGGTAATTTTCCACCTTAAATTTGAAATGTGCTGGCAAAAGTTTTGTTTCTGAAAGGAAAGGATGGGTAAGGAGTGGCTCTGTCTTATTTAGAAAGTGCAGTGAAATTCAGAATCATTTTATACAGCTTAAAGGCAGTAAGTAATATCTACAGTGGCTATATGTTAGCAGTGCTCACTACCATCATGTATTATTGATGCTTTTTCATGAAGAAAGGCATTTTTTCCCTTAGTTACAGAGTTGTCTGCCAACATTCTGTGAAAAATTGGAAATAGCTCTAGGCTTTGTTTACATAAGGCAGGAGTATCCTTGCAAAGACAGGCTGGAAATATTCTAACAGTTCCAATTTCTACAGTGCATCACTAAAGAATCACCTTTGTGTTCAGAATTTTAATTTGCAAACACAAATGATTGCAGTTCATTTGGCTGAAGAAATTACTGTTCGTCTGCCTAGCATTCTCTTGGAGATTATTGCTTCTGCAGTAGGAGAAACCACACATGAAACAAGTTCTGAACAACGCCATTCACTACCCAGGATATTAAAGTAACCCTAATCAGCATCTATATAATTTGGTATGGTGATCTGAGTGAGATGGTGAACCATCTGTGCTGGTTCAGGAGTTGTTCCTGCTGTGGTAGCACAAGCTTTCACAGAGAGGCCGGGAAGACATCCAAGAATGGTAAACTCTGCTGTCATATGCCTGTAGGAATAATAATGAGCCTCCTCAGATGTTTCTTATTAGTCTGGTTTAACTTACTTTAAAGCAGAAGTGTTTGTGTGTCAGAAATGAGGCATGGTTCTACTGAAATTCTAACCATGTACCTTCAATGGGCCTTTACTACCAACTCATTTAGTGTAACAATCTTACATTTTGTAGCCTGTAATTATTCTCTATAATTTTACTGAAAAAAATACTGCTGTCTGGTGCTGAGAACTTTGATTTTTTAAAATAATTTGGTCAATTTGTTATATGCATCATTCACATTCACAGCAAGACTTATAAAACAAATGTGTCTGTAACACAGTACAACAAAGTAATGCATCCAGAGCTACATAGAGGGAGCTCTTGCTTTGTTTTTCCTGTGCAGTAATGCCATAAATATTTTTGGGCAATGACACATTTTGAGTCAGGATGAAGATTATTTGTTATAGGCTAAAGTAATAGCACCCAACAGTATTGTGGCATTTTCTGACTTTCTCATTTATCTGATACAGAATAATCAATTCTCCTATAAATGCTGATGTTTTCAGCTGCTATTTGTTTCACATACAGAAGTCACAAAAATGAACTCTGTGACGCTGAAGCTTCATGATCCCCCATTGCTCAAAGAAGAAATTTCTCATTCTACAGTGTATAAAATAAGAACCATAACCCTACAAAATTGTCTGTAGAAGAATTTATACCTGCCATGAACCTTGTGTAGTTTGGTTCCTCCCTTTATCTTGGATTAGTAACTATGTATTTGGTTCCCATCATTGTTAACCTCTTATTTAATCTGCAGATGCTGTTCAAAACCTTTCATCTGTTCAGTGTGCTTGTTGTGTTTCAGTTTTCCTTTTCCTGGAGTTGTTTGCTTTTCAGAGAATGTTTGAAGTCTGGCTGCTAAACAAACACTAGAAAGAATGAGATTTCCTTCCCTGTTACTTATATGGGAACTTTAAAATTCATTTTTATCACAGATATGTGAAAGCATTTTCTTTTGAATCAGAGGAGAACATGCTTCATAGGCCCTTAGGGTGGCAGACAGAGTTCTGTGCAAGGAAGAGAGAAACTTGAACCAGAATCTTAGACTGCATGTACTAACAAGACAAATACTCTTGTGGGTGTGATTTTTCTAAAAGTGGTTGATCTCTCCTATGTACCAATTTTCTACCCATCATTTTATTCATCTTGGAGTTGTTTACAGTCTACAAGCTAGACAAAGAAGTATTTTTAAAAGTTGTTAGTTACACAGCAGTTTTTGTAGAAGATGACACCTGCCAAATATAGCAGAGCTTATGAAATAATATTGTACAGTATCTATAAACTTTGACATTCTTTACAATTCAGTGTGCTGGCTCTTTTGTTCTATAAGCTAGAATAGTTATATGAACTGGCTGACTGTCAGTCATGAAGGGCTAAATAATCTGGCTGCTCAGACAGGATGCTCTAATAAGTTCTGGTAGCAGTGCTTTGAGGTGCAAGTAAGTAGCACTCTCTCACATTGCCATTCACCATGTCTGAGTTACTTCAAGAAATCTGTAGAGCTTGAAGGATTTAACACACATCTAGAATAAATTAAGATAATTTCAGCAATGTCAATGAAGCTCCTGTTTATAGAGATGAAAATCTGTTGCAAAATCTTTTGAAATATTTTAGAGAGCAAAGTTTTTTGTCATGTTAATGGTTTTAAAACTCCTAGGAAGTGGATTCACTACTGTACGTGTTTATGTAAGTTTACAGTAAAGATGTCTGCACTTGCATATCTCTTTAAAATATTTTATGGGGGTGTTTACTGTAATTAACACCATCTGAACTTTTAACTGATCCAGCAGCATCGTTAAATCAGAATCAGTGGTAGGAATCAATGTTGTTGAAGTTCAGATGCTGTTCACTGATTGTGGATAGCTAAGAGGCTCCTTTTGATATTGCTTGTCTGAGAAAGTGTCTTCATCTTTTGGGAACAAGAGCTTGATACTCCTCAGCCACCTAATTTCGGAGCATCCAAGAACAAGGAGACAGGGTCACCTCATCCAGTTCCTTGTTTGTTTTTTTTGGAGGACTGCAGTATATTGTGGCCCTTGAAGAGCAATTCTTTGGAGGCTGGTTATAAGGTCCTGTTCTCTGTAAACTGTGAGGAAGGATGCTTTGGCCTGGGAAACAGTAAAGCATATTCCTGGCTTTTAGCAGGAATAAAATTTGTCTCTCCTGTCTCATTCCTTGTATTCTGCTGCTCTTCCCCTCTTACATAAACTGAAGAAGGGTTTCTTCCGACTTGTTCCTTGCATGTGGCCTGCTCTGTGGCCCTGTGGTGTTAAGTTCTGTAGTCTTCAGGCTAGGGTTGTAGATTCTCTTAAAGGCACAGGCTTATACCTGTGAGGCGTTCTGTGTATGCAGGACATGTGTCAGCTTTGAATGGGGACAGGAAACACTGTCCTGTTTGATATAGATGTTCCAGCAGCCCAGCACAATGAAGAGAGAAGTAGGGCACTCTACCTCATGAAGGCTGTTAGTTTCCAGGATGTAGAAGGGCCCTGGGAGGATAGTATAGACAGCTGCTATTGCAGAGGTACTGCCCTGGCCCAAGATTTCCACCAGTTTTGCTAGGAGACACTGATGGGGTAAGGTAGAGCTCCTGAGGTAGTACTGCATAATAAGAATAGCTGTGATGTAGAAAGGTTGGAACTGGAACAAATCCTAGAAGGTTTGCTGTGTGAATGCAGGAAGGACACTTTATGAAGAGGTGTCTATAGGGATGCCTGTACTAGAATGACCCTCACAAATGGTGTGGACATAACCTTTGTCACCAACTAAAAGGAAAAATACCAGGGATAAAATTATACTACTTTTTCTATATTGTATTATCCCTGAAAAATATTGTAAGAAAAGTAACCTGTTAAATGGTGTTCTTGGAAAATGTGGGTTTTCTTTGTTTGGTAAGTTGCAAAAGTGGAAGGCAAAAAGAGTAATAAAAAATGAAAGCTTTTTTGCATTTTTTTTTTCCAGAATGAGATTTGCAGTTTGCGAAAGGTTTAGCAACATTTCAACCAATGCTACAAAATTTCTGGGTTTAGCTGAGTCCAGGCATGCTGTTCTCCAACAGTCTTTACATTTTACAGTGACTTTACAGTAAGGTTTTGTGTTATAGTGGCTTGGGTGATCTGTCAAAAAACTCCTTTATCAAAACACCACTAAAAGAAAAGTTGAAGAACTGTAGCCAGTATATATTACAGCCCTACACTGATATGAATAGATATTTGTCATCAACATGGACAAATTCCTGGAGTGTCAGTACTAAAATACTTTTACTTCTGAAAAAATTATGTCTTCTTTTGATTTGTTTGTATCATATTTATTATCTAGTAAGCTTATAGTCTGTCCTTCACTTTTGCTACTGTGTACTGTAAGCTGAGTTTCCCTGAGTGCAGCCTTTATGCATTACTGTAAGAAAATACTAATAGTTTGTAGAGAATAGTAGTGATAACAACAACATTATTCCTGGAGGAAAAAAGAGGTTTTTTTTTAAACTTGTAGACTTAAGAGATTGTATTCCTTCTGATTTTCCTGGCTAAGCAATCAAAAAACTGCAACTCTGTCCTATAGTGATGACTTTTCATAATCATGCAATCCATGGTGTTTGATCTCAGATGAGAGAAAAGTCATATTTTTCTACATACTCTTACTGATAATTGTGTCTTAAATGTACACATATACATATATGTGTGTGTGTTACAATGTTTCTGCATTAAGTGTAAACTTTTAAATGTTCGTATTTGCAGTGCCTGTTTTGGACATAATTACAGTGGTCATTGAGTTACTTGTGTGTACCATGAGTCTTAACTCTGGCTTAGTTTTTGTTCCATCTTTTGGACGTTCTCTCTTGAATTTACTAGTCTGCGTGAAGAATAAAACACAAAATGTCGGAATGAGATACTTCTGATGATCCAAAGGTGTTGCTTTCCTTTTGTTCAAAATTCCAGTTATGTATACAGAATATTTTGGTAAATGCTGTCTTATTTGGTTCATATGTACTCCTCAGAGTAGCAAATCTCAAAAGATTTGAAAGATAAATTTGCACTGGGAGCGGCAAGTGAAATAAGAATGTTCATGGATTTAGAAAAGGGATAGAAAGATTATGCTAGAGAAATTCCACTTTTGAAGCATAACTTTTAATCACTGTTAATGAAGTTGGACTGCAACTCTGCATCTTGAAAAGATCAGAAGTAGCTGTCAAATCACACTTTCATGATAGTTCTTGGCATGAAGCAGGCATTTCTTATGACATTCATTCAGAATAGCCAATGGATTATATCATGCAAACGTTGCATATGAAAGAGTGGTGATTTAAGCTACTTTTGTATAACTAGTAATAACAGGTTAACAAAGTCACATGAAAATATTGTCACTGTGCTTGGATTTAGTAAACCTAATTGTAATACTTTGTATATTTTTTTATATGATGAATTTAATTTTTATTGATGTACATTTCGTAAATTAATGCAACTTTTGCAGTCAGTAAAAAGTAAAATACATGTAAGTCTAAAAAAAAGTAGGCTCATATTCATAAAAGATATCGTGGAAATAATCTGTTACATACCCAATGCCCTAACACTTACTTATTCAAAACTGAACAATGACTGGAATATATCCAAATGCAGAAAAATGCTAAATACTGCCAGTATACTGCCAGTATAAAACCAGTCTCTCTTGCTAGTATTCAGTGTCCCTAAGGGAGTAGTGACCCATACATTGCCATCCATAATAGCTACTTTCCCAGGAACATAGGGGAAGAGAATGTTTGTACAACCAGCTTTGGTAAGCTGAATTCCTTTTTCTTGGTAAGTTGAATTCCTTTTTCTTCATATTTTGTTGTGGCTTAGTGGCAACCAATGGACCCAGAGAGAGGACTGTCTTTCTAATTGAGGTTTGAGAGGCAGAGGCAGGAGAGCAAGTGTTAATTCTCTACTCATCTGTTACACTAGCTTATTTTCTAGTTTGTTTTTATATTGTCCTTTCTGTCTGGCAGAGTGTTTCTTATTGTTCATTTGATGTTGCTGTAACTTACAACTCTTTATCAACTTAATCTGGATATCATTACAGAACTCAGGTTGAGTTTGGTCCTTTTTAGCACTGAAACACGAACCCTTACCACAGCTGTTCAAGACCTGAGATTGTATGTGGGAGACAAGGAAGAAAAGGAGTCCAGGAAGTCTTAAATTAGGATTTTCCTCATCTCAAAACAAGGCCTACAAGACAAAAATACCCCCACAGTTCTTAGCAGAGGAGGATGTTTCTGATAGCAATCGTCTGATTCAGACAAATTCTTAAATAAGGATAAGTGACATAACTCATTAAATAAGTAGTCTTCCCCTTTGACACAAGTTCCACATTCTCTCCGGAGTTCATGACCATGGGAAAGGAAGTAAAAATGTTCCTAGACTTTTATGGGCCAGACAGGCAGAATCTGAGCAATTCCAGAGGTGCCTTATCTCCCTCTTCCGTCTCACAGTTCTGTCCTCTAGTTCCTGAAGACAAAGAGATATTCGCAGCATGTCTAGAAAAATTCAGGAGTTGCAGAAAACACCATGTACTATGAGAACACTGTGGATAGGCAGAGACTCCTTCATTACAAGCTAATAGCAGGAAAGGGTTTTTTGTCGTTAATCAATAAATACAACTGCATTAATTGGTAGAGGTGAATTGTAAGATTTTGCATGGTGCTGTTTTCTGAATGATACCAGGCTTACATGGAAATTAGGAGCTAATCTCTGCCAAGCATATCAGTTCTGGGTTTGAACAAGAGCCTACCATAAAATGCTACGTGCGTAGCTCAAGCAAGGTGGTACTCAGTGAGTCAGGCATTTCTGGTGTTTGGCAGCAACAGATTTTTATTGTGATTTTTAATTTAGACATTTTGGTTATTTCTGTGTGCTTGTATCTCTTTCTCAAGAAGAATGGAATGCATAACTAACACATATATTTGATAGTTTTGTATTAGAACCATTCCTGGTGATTATAATAATGATTAAGGAGATGTCCTGTTAAGCACTGTAGAAAATATAATATAATGAGGGACTGAAGAATATAATACTAGAAAGGCAGAAGAAAAAGAGAAGAGGTCAAATAAGTTTTCTTGTTTCAGTAGTGGAACAAGGAAAAGAACGTTTGTTGCCTTAGTCTAATGGCACTTGACTCCATGTTGCTGTGTTTCGTAATAGAATTGTTTATTCCCTTAGTTGCTGCTGTGTGATGTTGATGCATAATTTAGCTGTATAACTTCTGTGTATATTGTTTGCTACTTTTTTTTTGCAAGATAACTTACTTGTTTTCAAATATTCTTCATTCTCAACTTCTGTCCCTTCTTGTGCTTACCTCTTTGGCAACTACAAAGTTTGCTGTCTCTGGCCCGATTCTGTAAAGTACTGAGTTCCGTTAACTCTACTAACTCAAGCCTTAGCTCCTTCCAGGATCAAACTTTGTCTAACTGCAACATAAATGATCCAAATTAAGACTGTAATACAACATTACATTTAACCGTCAAGTCAGTCAAGTTGCGGTTGTAAAAATATTCTGCAGTGTAGAATTCCTAGTCTTTCTAGATTGATTATTTTAAATATTGATGTCCAGTTTGCACTAATGCAAGTTCATAATCTGCTTTCTGAGATCACATTATCAATCTCTTGCAATATCATTCTTTGCTCTGTTTATCAATAAAGAAATTGCATTCTCATGTATTTGACTTAAAAGTTGATAAACATGGACTGTAGATAGTGGAAGGAGGTGCCAATTCATTATTTTAAGTGTAGAGTAGAGAATTGTCAAGAGAACCTGTTTACACAGATACTCAAAAGGAACATTTGGACACATCAGCTATATTAGCAGAGTTAATTGTTAAGCATGACCCAACATCCCTTCAGTCTAATTACACCAATCCCTGAATTCTGTGAAAAAGCAAGAACTGAGAAATACACAGCTGGAAGAAGGGCTTCAAATGCAGCTGTCTTGCTCCTTTTAACAGAGGATTAAAAAGATTCAAGAGATCATTATGGTAAACAGAAACCTTTCCTCATGTAAACTGTGGGAACAGTCTGCTTGCTCTCTGCTTTCTCATGAGTGTTCAGAGATAATGAGAACATGTAAATCTTTTCTCCAAAAACCATATGTAAGTTAAAAGCTGGCTTGTTACTGAGTGTAACAACTTTGTTCCTGAATGCCATATCATCCATAGCTCAGTAAATCCAGTATTGCTCTACTAACCAACTGAAAGCAGAACCTATTATGTTGAAATATTGGAATAATTTTTTCTTTAGACTTCAACTGTTTTGTTTTAAGTTACTTTTTTTTGTTTCTCTTTCAAATGCTTTCTATAGATTTTGTAGATATCTTTAAAAATTAAAAATACTGTGTTTTTTTGTAGAATTCTTATTTCAAAAATACATTTCAACTGACTTATTGCACAAGGTTCACAACTAATATCTTTGAAAACACTGTGGACTGATCTGAATCACATGTATATATGTTTGATTTCTGACTTCTTTTTTATGATATTTTCATTCAGTATGACTAGTTTCTCTTCATTTACATTTCTGTTTTCGCTTTTCTATAGAAAATTATATTCATATGATAAAATGTACATTAGTCATTTAAAATATTGTTAACAAAACAAAGTATTCTGTTGCCAGGAAAAAAATATTTCATTAATCTTCTATCTGTCAGCATTCTTTTGTTTTGAGACTTGCCTTTTTAGAGTATAAATACTTGTGTATTGTACAGATATCCGGTACTGAAATGGAACTGCTGGTGCAGTTTACAAAGAACTGGATTTTACTCAACAAGACCATTAATTAAGTCAAGGTAATAGTCAAAAAGTAAGCTGGCCTTTAAAACATCCTCAAACCTAACATCTAGAGACATGAGTTGAATATAGGAATGATTGCAAGCATTTCACCTTTGTATGATGAGTAGCATTTTCTATCCAGGCTGTCTTAGTTTGTCATCTACTACATGTGACAGTATTTGGCAAGGTATTACAGCATCAACTGACATGCAGAACTGGGAGAATTCCAAAAATCAGGCTGAAGGGCCGTTGCTCGTTTACATACCTGATGATAATCCTGAGAAAGAATAAGTGTGGTGGATAGTCCTTGGCTGATTGCCAGGTTCCTAGCAAGCCGCTCTATAACTCCCCTCCTCAGCAGGACGAGAATAAAATGGACAAAAACTTGTGGGTCAAGATAAAGGCAGTTTAATAAAGCAAAAAGCCAAGGCCATGTGTGGAAGCAAAGGAAAACAAAGATTTTATTCTCTGCTTCCAATCAGCAAGTAGGGCTTCAATATGCGTAGTGGCTGGCCCCAGAGACAAATGTCATATTAGCGAATGCCCCCACTCCTCCTCCTTTCCCTCAGCTTTTATTGCTGAGCTGACATCACAAGGTGTGGAATATCCTCTTGCTCAGTTTGGGTCAGCTATCCTGCCTATGTCCCCTCCCAAGATCCTGCCCAGTCCTGGGGCCCTGAGCCTACTTGGGGTGGTGGAGGAAGGGGGGCGTGTTGTGGGGAGACAGCCTTGATGGTGTGTGAGCACTGCTCAGCAGTAGCCAAAGCAGCTGTGCATTATCAACACCTTTCTAGCTACAAATGCAACGCACAGCACTATGAGAGCTACTATGGGGAAAATTAACTCCGTCTCGGCCAGACCCAAACCAATGTCTTCTCTTTTTTGCCAAATCCTGCCTTAGAATATGATAGCTTGCATTTAACACTGCAAGTTTTTTTTAATCTCCCTCAATACAGAAATAAGATATCCTGTGTCCTTTGGGAAAATTGTCACTCTGGCCTCTACAATCTGGAATCCATCGCCGTTTCCTGGAACTTATATAGTTAAAAAAGCACCAGGTTCAACATGACTTTACACCTTTGCTTGCCTGATGAGTTTTCTTGTCTGGCATGATCTTGTCTTTTCATAGGTACTATTTTACTGTGATAGTGTGCAACTGTTTTCTGGGATCCTTTCTACACTAGGATACAATGATGACATGAAAAACACAGATAAGTTAATTTTTATTATATCCTAGTAATACTGCATTTTAATACATTTCTGCTTTGATTAAAGTATCTTAGGCACTGGTCTCTTACCAGCCAAGCTATTTTAACTTAACCTTCACTTAATTGCAAAAAACCACATGCTGGTTCTCTTTAATTAACATCTGTATTTCCTCCTTGCTCAGGACTTTGTGGTAAAGTCTCATTCACAACTTAATAAATCATAATACCACACAGATACTGTGGTAAAATGAAAGACACTTGATAGCGTAATTTGTTATGCGAATACTCAGTTTTATTTCAAGTGAATATTTGGTGGTAATTTTGCTTTTATTCTGTGGTTGTTCAACCACAGTCAAATCTGATCCAGCTAAAAAGATGCTTTCAACATGTTTTCTTTCCTAGGAAATGCTGCAGTTTAAACCTTTAAGACTACTTACTAAACCTTTTCCTTTTTAAAAAAAAATTAAGTAATAATTTGAAACAGTTTTAATATCATCTAGTATGTATCATCTATGTGAACCATTTTGAATTAGCATCTGCTTTTCACTGAAGGACATAATCCCTTATTAGAAACGTATCAGCGGTGTGTGCAATTTCATAACTACTTAGTACCAACTAATAGAAGTCTCTCTAAAATAGGAATTTTGTTTTGTTTAGAGAAAAGTAATTCCATTTGCTTGAGATTTCAAAATTTGATATTCTTCTAGTCCTGAATGAAACTATCTGAATTATTAGTGAAAAAACCCAGACCCCTCGTTTGGCACAAAGAATCAGTCATTTTAGAGTTCCTAGAGTCATACTTAAGAAATACAGGGCCCAAAAGCCCAAATGCTCTCACCTTTAATTCAGATTGTGTGTTCCTGCAAATTATTCAGTACTCTGGAAGACTTCGCTTTTGTCCATCCATGTGGTCCACAAATGGGCTTATCTGAATCCCATGTATTTAGGAAACCTAGGAATTTTTGTGGTAGTGGAGAACAATTTGTGTAACTTTGATTAGAAATCAGAGGTTTCTGAACAAGCATGGTTCTGTCAGAAGTTTGTCAAGTGCTTCTAACAGGTGTTTTTAATTTGATGATTTAGAAAAATCTAAAGCAGATGTCTGTAGGATTTTTTTCTGTTGAGTCCAAAGATTAGACTTCAAACTTGTATGCAGAAGGCTGTATTTATTTCAGGTAGAGCTGACTCCCACTGTACTCATTTAATCACATTTTAAGATCTGCTATTTGTCGTCTAAATTGTATTTCTCTGATCCACCTTGTACAAGGAGATAATGAAAGGCTGCACATTCCACGAGCACACGAGGAAATGAATCACATGAATCACAATTTCTCTTGTGCTTTTCCCTTCCTGTTGTGTGAGACTGTGGGACTACCCCAGTGGTTTGTGTGGAGCAGGTTTATAATCAAACTCTGCTTGATATCACTAGTATTACTCCAAATCAGCATCAGTTAGTGAGGTCAAGATCACTTTTCATGCAGTGTGCATGCATTCAAATATGCAGTCTGCATATCTACTTCCAGACAAATTTTTGAGAATGCCAAGGAAGTACTAATTCAGAGCTGATTAGCCATTGCATGTGTAAGAGTTGATAAACTAAGTAGCAAGTGTCATAATACTGTATTTCAGGGTTTTTAGTCACCCAGTAACAAATAAGCACATTGACACAAGGTGATACATCAGCCTCTTCATTTTTTCAGTGATTAAGCACAACTGGCCTTGTATCCTCTGACTTCTTTGTAATAAAATGCAAAACCAGTCTGAACTAGAAGAAAAACTCCGGGTCTAATTAACTGCTGTTTTTTAGTAAAGCATGATTAGTTCTAGTCGATGGAATCTTTTATTGACTTTTCAAGGGCTGAGAAAGGAACTTTGTCACATCCATCAGAGTTAACATGAAGAAAGAGATTATTATCTCTTCAGACTCGGTTTGGTTTTGGCTTTCGCTCTTGTTTCCCAAACTTTTGTTTGAAGCTCAGATGGAAAAAGAGAACTGAATTAACTGAACAAAGGGAGGCCAATATTAAGTACAGAGAAGTGTGTGATTGCCAATGTTCCTGTCAGCTTGATTGTTGTAGGTGGTAAGAGCATAACTGAACATCTGAGCAACTACTCCCACAGAGAGGATGCTAGTTCTGATTTTTTGTTACATGCTTCTGGGTGGGAGAGGCTCTCGGAAGAGACAACAGATTCTGTTCCAGCTCTTCAGAGAGCCCATAGACACACAAGGCTTCCTGCACAGAGGCCTGCATCTCACTATTTCTCTTTGACAGTATGCATGTTCCTGATGGAAACATTTTGATATAAAAACTCCCTTGCTTCTGGAAGCTTTCTTCTAAGAAGCTATTTTATATTGTGAAAACTAGAAAAAATAGATTTTACAGCATAAAAAGCACTTAAACTAACAGTCCACTTAAACGTGCCTGATAATATTTTATAGGACTCACGAGGGCATGTTACTGTACATAGTAGTTGTCACACTCTCAGCATCCATGGAGTGTTCTTCAAAGCGTCATCTTTGTGGTTGAGAAATGAAATTACGAATGTAACCGCCCTCTCCCTGCCTTTCATGTCTGAGACTCATTTTCAGACACATATACTGACAGGATATGTAATCTGAGGCAGAATTTTCAGTCAGAGGATACCTCTGGATTATTTCTAAGAATAATTCAAATCGGTGATAGAAGGGAAAACATACATTAAACTGAAAAGGGAGAGAAGGCTGAAAGAATGACTGGAGAGGAGATGGTAGTAATATAAAAATATTTATCTTTCCATTTTAAAAAGTATGATAAACCAGAAAATATTTGCTGTTGCATACATTTTCTAAGCAATGAAGAAACATCGGAAGAAAAATATTTTTGTAAGATTGTTACTTTCTTGTCATGATAGATTAGTTTTAGCCACGAATAGCTTTGTATGTTCACTTATTTAATGTAGCATATTTTGTACTAAGTTCTCATAATTTTGGCATTCCAGGCATGAAAGCATATGTCCTCAAACTGTTTGGAGACTGAATGGCACAAAGATTGTTAATAGTGCACAGGCACCTTCATTTAGACAACAGAGTAATAGATCTCTTGCCTGTTTTCTAGCAAACTGAGGCTTTCAGTAGTGTCCCAAATAAGGTTACTTTTCTTGCTTGTATTCACAGGTATCTGTATTTCGATTTGAAATGTACCTTTCTTTAAAAAAGAGGAAACCAAGATAGTGACTTTATACGTAGATCTAACTGTAATGAAATGTATAGAAGAGTAAACTCTTATCTCTCATATTGTATTTACAAGAAATGTATGTTATTTTCCTATTGATATATTCAATTTAGTTCAAAATCATGAAGCTCTACAAATACTGAATATTATTTACACACTATTGGGACTAGCTTTGTTTCCATACTTGATAAATGCTTGGAGATTCTCACCATTGATACTGTGCACAGTCATTTAATAACTTCTGATAGAAATAGTGGTGATAGCTCCACGAAATTGCTTTCTACTTTATACAACTCTTCTCTGAAAATGAACACAAAAAAGTAAATTACTGTAACTGACCAAAAGTCATCCAAAACACAAGATACTGATGGGAAAACAAGTAGTCAAAAGGTCACAGTAGAAATATTTTCCAAATAAAGTCGCTTCACCCATCTCATGGGTGGGAAACTTGATAGGACTTTGAATTCCTAGATGTTCTTATTGTTTACCTGGCAGATTCATACCTACATTTCTAATATCTGTCTGGTAATTTTATTTTGTGAGTTATAAAGTAAATGTGCTGAGTATAGAGTGTAAAATTATTCAGATTAACAAAGGAATGATGAGAGAAGTGTTAACTAGCAGAACATCTTGCCTTTTAAAGATTTAGATATATCTAGGAAAATATGGTAAAAAGTATTACCTCAGAATTTATCAGTTTTTAACTTAATTTTTCTATTATATAAAATAAGATGGATGATACTGCTAGACAGGAAGACATTGTTTGGAAAGTCTACCAAAACAAGTTTTTGTGATTTAGTTCCATTAACTTTTCAAGTTGTCTCTACATTTTTGCAGACTCAATAGATTTAGATAAAGGAGCTTAATAGCATATTTTCCTATTGAAGATAGAAGTTAGTAAATCTAAAATAAAAATAGGAGAGATCAATAAAGAATCATTTATTTGTCTCTTATTTCATGCCTCCCCCCCCCCAAAAAAAAAAAACAACCCACCCCAAAACAACCAAAAAACCAACCCAAACTAGTAGCTATTTATAGGACTATAGCAAATGGCTCACTTCAACCTATTTCTCCTGGCTTCAATTCTTTGACCTTCCTTACCAAACTTTAGTTTCTGCACTGACTGGAACCTCTAAAATACAGTAAAAAAAAAAACAAAACAGAACATATACAGGCACTAGAGGGAGACATGAGCACATGAACTTAACCAGTGTATTACTATTGTAATGTTTACATCTTGTGAGAAATTACTATATAGACCACATGAAACATTAGTTCTGAAGGAAGTCTTTAGATACAAACACTCTAAAGGTTTAAAGTATGATCAGTAATGATTTTGAGAGCTCTAAAGGGTATTTTAAGATTCACTCCAGATTTAAATGGAGTTGCTTACTACCTGGTTATGTTTTCACTACCATTCCAGCAGTTAGAAGTGTTCTTTCAAATACACTACAGTACACTATTTGTAAACGCTAACACTTAGAAACGTGCAGGGTAGAGAGAGTATATTATTGCAAGGTCCTTTTAAAAGCTCTCCTGTATAAATCTGCCTGTATACCTATTTCTGTATACAGACTTATTTCTGACCTACGCACTACTTAAGAGATACAGACTGGTGCTAGACAAATATGTGATGTTCAGTTTGAGATTTTATCATGGAAGAAAAGTTTTTATCTTCTTTTGCAGGGTATGTTTAGAAGTGCAAGGTACAGGTTTTCATGTAGGTTTGTGATTTAATATAAAATGTCACCATCTAGTTTTTATTTTTATAAGCTTGTTTGGTAAATTATAATAAATGCATTGTATTATCATTGTAAATATAACTATTTTTACATATTTAAGACATCACTATACATCCAACCATCTAACCTACTAATGTTTTAGACACATGTAACATACACTGTTTGTAAGAACCTAATCTTTATCTGGTAAAGCAATCAATTAAGGTGCAGACATTTTGTGACCTGTAATAGGATATTGAAAGATACGTACAATTTGTTTGTGCAAGCCATCTGTATAAAATCAGGATGTTTACCCCAAGGTATGCTCAAATCGGATATTCTTCTCAGCCATTTTCATCTGTTGGGAGTAATATACTGCTTTCTCTGTTTTTTCTAATCCCACTGGCAACAGTGATTTGTGCATATAGAATATGGTTCATACACAGCCCTTTAAAAATGTAATGTGTTTATTTTCCAACTTTATATACTTTCTACTGTAGTTAGTTGATGTTTTTCAGGGTAACAAAAATATATTTTGTTGATATACTGCTCATGTTAAAGTTTTTTATAAGACAGTGTCGGTGTGCTGCATTGCCTAATGAAACAGTGTGGCTTGGGAACTATGTGCTTTAAAGAGAAATTTAACTCTTACTGCTAGCTCTGTGTCCAGCTTTGGATAATTTCTTAATGCTTTCTCAGAGAAGATTGTCATAATACTTCTGGCTTTACTTCCAAGAAAGCAATTTCTATGTTCACTCTGGATAACAGAATCATAGAATCATT
>VZTO01019405.1:0-20612 GCA_013400615.1 Syrrhaptes paradoxus
TTGAATGAAGCTTACAAGACTTAGTTTACTGGAAGTACTAACCTCACAACATTGAAAATGCAATTATTTCTTGTGCTGTGTTGTTCTAATTCTTACACAAAAGTTCTCAATGCCAAAGATTCATGTTTCAACAGAGATGCTACCATAGCATGTTAACTTTAATGACATGCAATGCAAAAGTACTGCTGTACAGAGAGAATATAGCTTCATAAAGAAAGGTTCCTTTTATGTGAAGGACATCAGGATTTCTAAACTTCTGATAAACAATTTCAACATTGTTCAGACTGTGTGCCTGCAGTGTTTGGGATCCTTATCCCAAATTCATAGCACAAGGTTGCCATAAAATCTATAGATTTGGGACATAAAGTGTTGGTAAACTGAGTGGTAACAGAGTTTGCAATTTGTGAAAAAATGTTCTTAGACTGTACCATGTGAAAGTACCTCAGTATCTCTTGAGCTTGGAGAATAATTTAATCTTTAGTAATTAAATTAACTAAATAAACTAAAATCAGCTTTTTTTTCCGTGGTAGAGACCAGAGCACACAAGGCACAAGGACCGATGAGAAGGCAGAAGGTACACACTGCTTCCTACAGGAAGAGCCTCCCTGGAAATATTCCTGACTGTTGCAGGATGCCCACAGAGCTTTTGGCAATAGTGATGCATGTCCCTTCTATTAACATCCTTTTCTTTGAGAATATTGTAGGATAAATTGCTATACATGTGTACATTTCGCTTGAATTTCTGGGCAAATTAATTTCTTTCCTTATTGCTTACTGGTGAAGTCTAAACATAATTTGCTTTTGTTAATGATGATCCTCATATTTTCATCTTCTCCTGTTACCTCTACTGCTGCTCATCTGGGGAAACGAGCAACAGAAATGTCAGTAAATAGCCTGAGATCCTTTAGCCAAGTCCTGAGGTTTTTAAAAAATCTATTTTCTTGAAGTCTCATCTCAATAATATTCATTAAAGTTCCTTACAAACTTCCCCAACTAAGGCTATCTAAAATGTCTTGCATTTTCTACTTTACAAAGAAAACTGTCTTATGTTTGAACTGTCACATTTTGAAGAAAAGCTGTCCCTCTGAGTGCCCTCAGTCATGTCTGAAAGGAAGATTTAGATTTCTAACTCACTTAAGCTTTTCTTTAAAATGTCTGTCATCCATCTGAAACTAATTTACCCTATGCTAACTCTGTAGGCATTCATTCCAAGATGTCATCACTCTGTTGTTAGTTTTAAAATAGCTCCGTGCACAAATTTTCTGAGCCCTTTAAAATCTTCTTTCCAGTTTCAAAATAAGTGATTTGTCAGTGCTTCTTTTCAGTCTTTCCCTTTCCATGGCTAAAACTTCAACAAGAAGAATATAAAGCATTCAGATTTTTATTTTTTTAAGCACATGTATGTACACCTAAAGAAATATTTTGCAAATAGGGAGCAGAAAGTGCCACACTTGGATGTGCGGCACTCATTCGTAGCAGAGGTTCGGCTCGGTCTGCTGACAGGCATTGGTGATGCTTTGCATACTGCGTTCCAACATTCACCAGCAGCAAATGGGCCCAATCCTGGCCTCAGCCAGGACCTTTCCCCCTTTTATTGACAAAATGACTCTCCGTCACATCTTCACCTTCATTTACCAGTGCAAAACAACGGTTGTAAGGTGTGTCCCCGTTTTGTAGTTTACCATATAGACCTGAATATCTTTGGGACCAGCTCCGTCTTTCCCAACATTAAGTAAGGCTGTTGGGAGCCATGTCTTAGCCCTCTGTCTAAAGCAAACTGAGCTTGAACTGTGCAATGTTGTTCCTAAGGACATAGGAAGTGCAGAAATAACAGAGCTGCTGTCTAAAGTTTGCCCGAAATGTTTCTCCAGTAGGTAACAGTTCTCTCACAAATACCGTGACCATGAAGATCACTGCTATTCAAAACATTTTGAAACATTTGTAAAGCCCCGCAGGTAAATTATATGCAATTATCCATGTATAGGAAAATTTTTGTTCTGCTTCAGCTGTGTAATCTTATGGAGGTCTCACCAGACTTGCAACTTATTCTGACAATCCCCAAAGAACAGTCCCAAGTTTAGCCTCAAGTGCAGAGCTCTATTTCTTGTACAAGAACAAAGGAAAAA
This sequence comes from Syrrhaptes paradoxus, assembly GCA_013400615.1. NCBI lineage: Eukaryota > Metazoa > Chordata > Aves > Pterocliformes > Pteroclidae > Syrrhaptes > Syrrhaptes paradoxus. The sequence goes on from VZTO01019405.1 coordinate 2,127, forward strand.
ATACTCCACGTATACCTCGGATATGCTATAAATCACTGTGACACTGTGTTTTCACCCTTATCACCCAGTATACAGATGCTCTTTCCATCTCCATCTTATCTCAAAAAGCACCTGAGGACATGCTGAAGAGCTGTCTGTCCACCAGACGTGTTTTCAAGGTTTGTAGAGGGATGATTGAAAGTACAGTTTTTGGGATGAGAGAAAGAAAACATTTAAACACTCATTCAATTCTGAATAATGTACTCCTTTCAGCAAAATGTTTTTCAGAGTATGATGCAAGCAATTCCATGCTTATATTTTTTTAGACAAATAATGATAGGTAAATTGGACAAAACAGTGATTTCCTATAATGTTTTACTCTATGTTCCACTAATAACTTTCCAATTATCATGAAACTACCCTGTAATTGGACTTCAAATATATACCTTTTACCATGAAAATTACCAGATAATTGTAATTTAATTAGGCTCCACACTCCACATTCCTACACATACATAAACTGTTTAGAAAAAAATTAATAAAATTAAGTGATAATACACTTTTTGCTCAGGTCTCAAAGTAGGTAGTGTAGAAATAGCACAACAGACTGAGAGACAAGGACATGGAATGAGAATGAGAATTTCTTCAGCAAAAATGCCTTATCCACCTCTGACAAGCCTTTTCTCGTCAGTCAAAAACCTATGTACTATACCGATATTGCCACTGTCAGAGTGATAACACAATTGGAAAATGAGTCAGAAGGACAAGCCATCTGAGGGCAGCTCTGTAGGGGTTGGTGGTCTCCTCAGACCTCAGGGGTGTCTCGCCCCAGCAGTGGCAGCTGTCCTTTCCCTCTGTGGTGGATCGCATCTACAAACAGGGAAGGAACTCAGCAGCGACTGACCGGTTCATATGCTTACGGGAGCACCTTTGGTTGTTTACGATGTCACCTTAGGGTGGAAGGACCGAGGGCCAAGCATACCCCTGGAAGAAGTTAAGGATGCTGCTGTCACATCTGATCTACAGGATTGCTGGGGGCTGACTGTGGCAAATGGACCGGCTCTCCTCACCATCCACTCCTGCAGGACACCTTGTTTCAGTGATTGCTCCAACTCACTGACTTTTTCCTGCTTTCTTCTTCTTTGAATTAATTTGCTTATTCTTACTTTAGTTTCCTTCAGCATCTTTGTGAAGCTTTCTTCTCCCATTTCTTTCTATCCTTTCTTCACCACATACACTTCCATATCTGCTTTGCTTTTCTGTGTCTTCTTTTCTCATCACCCACCAATATCCCCATTTCCCTTTTTCCCATTTTTTTGAGGCTATGGCACTTCAAATATCTTCCCTGAGAGGTCACTTTCCAGAGGAAAGATGCAAAAAAGAGCTGCATTCATACTTTGCAGCAATGATCCCATCCCAGACCACAAAATGCTATAACCCTGGAGCTGCTGCACTGATCCTTTCTCTGTACCAAGTCTGTAAGCACTGAGAGTCATGCAAAGTGCTAAACTCAAGAATTGCCTTCCCACAGAAGTGTGGCATCTCCATCCAGAGAGATGTCTCTTTCTGTAAGAGTCACACACATGGGAAAATAAAGTGATTTTGTGGTTAACATTAAAATAATGAACCAAGAATTTTTCATATTTTGTCATTTGATGGTTTAAGCTAGCAACACAAGACTGTGGCAAAGAAATGACATGGCATTGGACTGGATATAATACATTCTGCAATGGATAGAGCTCCATGGAGAAGCTACTTTCCATCCCCAGCTGCTAAAGTCATTCCTGCCCTTACTGGCAACACAGTGACCATCCCTTCCAAATGCTGTCACTCATATTTTACATCATCTGTGTTTTGTACACAGCTGGCCAGAGTTGTCTATGATCGAAGCACCACACTGCAGACCAGAGGCATGCGTCTGAGACTCCTTCCCAATCTCAAAGGCCACACCTGAGTAGAGGATGCCGTACACCTCTCCCAGATTCAGAAGTATTGAATTAATAAACAAACTTCAGATTTCTCTAAATATGTATATTTTACTCTTCACAGCAAAGCTAACATAATTCTGCTCATTAGGTTAATAAACATTTTTTCCCTTATTATCGCAAATATAAAAAAAATAATTGATTGACCATGGATTATAACAATACGGAAGATTAATTATTCAGTCTGGGTGTCACTGGTTTTATCTATACACTAGAAAACTAGATACAGTTTATGATTTATTTTAACATTTTAAAATATAATATTTTCCTGAACGTGCTACAGGTCTAATTAATCTTTGATAAAGTCTTCAAAAAAAATCACAGGAGGATGTGTAGAATGTTTCAGTGCTGCAAAAGCTAATATTTTCACTCAGATCATAAGATCTTTAAAACTCACTGCAAGATTAATATTGTATTTTAACAAAAGGTAGCTCTAGAGGAAGTATTCCACCTCCATTATGTGCCAAGCCTGGCAGCTGTACCAGGCTTTGCCTTTTAAAACCAGCTGTGTCTTCCCTGATCTGTCTTAATATAAGTTTTGTTCAGAGATATTAATCAGACTGGCTAGACTGCTGGGACTTAATATTTTCACTACCTACTTTTTTATCTAGCCTTATAAACTTTATATTGAGATATAAATTAGGACTTCAAGTGCTCCTATTTGCTTCTCCAACTCCTTGCCTGAGGCTCCCTTTAATTCTAAGCTGTCTGTTGAGCTATACAAATGATGCATGCAAAAATGCCATCAGCTTTCATGTGATGTTTATTTCTTTCTGTTAATGAAAAGATTTCCCATTTTTTATGCATATTTCTGATGTTTTAAGAAAATGACATCTATGTATTGCTTTAAGGTTCACTATGATGGAAAGGCTTTTTATTAAAACAATATTTTTCTCTAGTTTCAAGATTGGCACTTACATCCTCTAATTCTGACAGTTTACATTATTTCTCTGCATAATGAAATTGAAGCAGTGGAAGATTAACAGGAGGCAATCTAATTTAATGGTTGCAATTATAGTTGATGAAGGAATGTGTTAATCAGGAAAAATATAACTCTGATGACTTCCCGTGTGGGGAAAAAAAAAAAGAAAAAGAAAAGAAGGAAAAACTGAAGATGAGAAATCTGTGCTGGGTGAGCTTGCTCATCTGTATATCCACTTTTGTTCTATAATCATATTTTAATATAGATATTCTGGCATAAAACTGCATGCTAAAGTACATAGGCTGTGTCAGCCTGATGGCTCAGCCAACAGAAAATATTGAAGAGTTACTCATACTTCTTCACTAACAGCTGGATAGTTACTGATGGAAGAAAAACACTTTCCTTACAAAATCATTGTTGAGGCAGGGCTCACGCCTGTGTAGCAGGAACGATCTGTGGAACCACTTGTCCATCTCAGCTGCACTTTGATCCTCCAAGTGTATGTACGTACATAACAACTTGAGAAAACTCTACCTGGATATTATTGACCATTATTTCCTAAATAGATATATGCTGAAATTTGCCCAATGCTTTTCATAGGTAATGTAGCATGCAGCAGGGTATCGCAACCTCACGGACCAGCCACTCAGAAAGATTTCAGGGAACTGCTGACCCCCTTTACTCCTTGGGAGTGGCTGAGGGGATGCATTTCCATAAGACAATGTGTATGACATTATTTGGTTATAAGTTATATATAAGCAGGGACACACAGTAAGCATGAAATCATTGCTGTGGCACTGTTCCCTCTCTCTACCAGCCATGTGGAGTGGTGAGCCCATAGGATTGGTAATGAGAAGGGTGCCAGAAGAACAAGAAACTGAGCCCAGAGCATTGCTCTTGTGAGGCAATTATTCCCTGCTACCCTTCTTTAGCACCTTATCTTGGAAATAATACCCATAATACTACCCCTCAGCAGTAGAGACCTGAAGACCAGAATTAACTTTTACTATTGCTTTGTTCTGAAACTATATCCCTTTTTGGCAAAACCCGAGAAGCAGCTCATTATTGTTACGACTGTTATTATTATTATCATCTTCTGAAAGACATGGAATTAATGGGCTTAATGTTATGAGCACTGACTAACCAGGAATTTTAGAAGTGCTGAGTACCCTTTGAGGCAGAACTTTGGCTCTTTATTACTTGCACTACTACAGAAATGTTTCTGTCAGATGGAGAAGCTGAACACAGACTCGTGTTTCAAGTGGCCAACCACCTATTACAAACAGGGAAGATGCACTGAAATGTTCACAGATAGAAGACTTTCTTAGGAATTTAGTCATTACTTAGTGCACAGTTATGAACAGCAACTATCTTTGTATGCTTCATGCTCAGTTATGAACAAACAATTTAAATACAGTGGATGATATAACAGGCAACTCCTGCAACTCCTATGTCACTCCTGTTTTCAAACCTTATCAGCTTCTTGTTTCATGGAAGGGTACATCCTTGTACATAAACAGGTAAAGCTTCAAGAGCTATGATCTTGCATTAGCGGCAGTATCCAGCATTTTTTTTCCAATTTGCAGCACTTCAGTTCTCACAGAAGAGAACAACCCGGGCTTGATCTCAAACATTTCTAGAAGCAACAAGTTATCTCATAGAATATGGTTAATTTCTGGACCCGGAAGAAAAGAAGTACAATGTAATTTCTAAACTTAGGCATAGAAATAAATAAACAATAAAGTAGAATCTGAGGCAAGATTTCCTCTGCCCTTTGGGTTTTGAAACAAGTATAATCATTAGCCTTTTCTCACAGATGCAACATGTACATATGATTTATTATTGCTGGTGGGCAATCAATCCATCATGCTCCTATCCGTCCTCCTCCCTTGAGGTCCTCACATTTTGAAATTTTCTCCCAGCACTCCCTCTTCTGTGCTTAGCTCAGTCTTCTGCATTTGCTTAACATTTTTTCTGATCGAAGAACTTAATTGTTAAAATCAACTCTTAGAGCAGTTAATACCATGGCTCCTTAGAGTTTGAAATATTTGTTGTGCCTTCAGGATATCACATTGAAAAGCAGACTTTGCAAATCCACTGTAATATAGTGCCCATTTTTCCCCTGTTCTCCTAGGAAAGCTGTAATTGTCCTTTCCGATTGTTTTGGAAATGAAACATGAATACTAATTTATTAGAAATACTGATCCATATTTATTCAAGATACAGCATAAATAGCAAAAGAATTCATTCAAAAATTAATTTTGATTTCAAGCTTGGTTAGGAAGCTGACATTTAAGAAAAGATGGTCTGTGCATATCTCATTTCTCATCCATGGGTTATGTTTTGTTTAAAACGTTACTGTAGAAGACTAACTCAACAGACTGTTGCTCTTCTGAGCAATTTTATGTTTGGAAATTCTTTATTTTTATCAGACAAAAGTGAAAAAAGGTTCTGTTTTGAAAAAAGAAATAGAAGACTGGTTACAGAAATCCAAGTGCACCTCCTACAGCTTTCAGATCCCTGGAGGAAAAAGAAATGGGATGTAACTTGAGAGTTGAAAGATAGAGGTACATCCTAATATGAATACTATCATGGAAAGAGAAAGTAAAGAAATGGAAATGAAATAAATGAATAGAGGATATAAATGTAAGGAGCCATTTGGAATTTTAAAATGAGCTCACTGGAAACAGAAATGGAAAAACCATTGGACTGGAACATTGAATGACAAGGATGGAAGAGGAAAGTGCAGAGGAAATCTTCCCTTGGTGCACACACAACTGAAGTGGTTTCAGAAACACTTAAGCAGGAGGATATTAGCTGGCTCAACTCAGGAATTATTTTGAGGTACTAAGGAGAACAGAAGAGGTGATTATAAAAAGGTTCAGCTTTGTGGATAATATTTAAACATTTTCCAGTACTGTAATACACGGCAGGAAAATCTGGTGTTATTATGCTAAACACTGCATAATAAGAGGAAACTTTTCAATAGCTAATGTGGATAGCAAGGGAAAGGGCTTAGAGTAGGTACAAAAACCTGTTCAAGAAGAGAAAGAATGGAGCATTTTACCAAGATGTGAGATGTGCAATTAAAAGTGATCAAAAAAACCACAGCTTTCCACACTTGCTGTTTTCAGGGATGGGGCACAGACGTGGAAGGGGAAAAAAAAACAAACCAAAAACACGGAACCAGGTCCAAACCAGCTACTTACAGGTTGTTTGAGAAGTAGAACCAAAGCTGCTGTTTCCACCTCAAAAGCTTCTGACAGAGCTCCTTCTGTTTTCTGAGTCATCCCTGTTGGACCCTGGCTACAGACCCATCCCTGTAAAAGCAACAGCAGAGCTGGACATTTCCCACCTGGCCTCCCCTTCCACTGGTCCCACCATCTTCTCTCCTCAGCCCGGCTGGCCCCAGCTATTTCCCTGGTCCCCCTGAGACACCAGGCCTGATGGACCTAGCCCAGGGCCACATCAGCGCCAGCAAACAAGCTCGAGTGATAAGTAACATTGGTTTAGCAAAATCTGGTTGCATTTCAAGACTTTTCTATGAGTCTGATGAGAGAGACATAACAAATAGGCAGCAATAGAATGGAGCTTTTCTGTTTAGATAGTATTACATCAGCAGAAATTCATAGAGTGAGATCAATAAAGACATACTTTAAATTAAAGTGATTTACACCATGGTCACAGTTACACTTTTAGGCTTATTTAACCTGTAATTTGTTTAAACTTCCTATCCGCTAACATATTATAAAATTTCTAGGTACTACATTAAAGAATATTGATTTCTTAAAGGAACGAGGGGTGAAAGTTTTTTATATGTCTGTTTATCCTGACCACAAGATTTGTGTTTTGAAGTGCATATAAGGACACCACAATTTTCCCTGTTGGCTATCTCAGTCACCTTTGCACAGAGCTCGGTGGTGTGATAGGGACCTGACCTGTGTGACCGCCTCTTTGTGTCAAGCCAGGACTGCCACCATTGGCAGCCTTCGGCACTGCTGGTTTTTGGAAAAGCTATTGAAGGAATGGCCTGAGTGACATGTTGCCTGAGTTTGGCCTGGCATGGCAAAGAAAGAAGCGACTATCTGGCAAAATCATTCTATCTAGGAAACGAGAATAAACATTTGCTTTTCATTGTCATCAGGGAGGTCCGTGCCCTGCTTTTGAGTGAGTGAAAAGATATTTTTTTCCACTCTTAAATTGCAAAACCACAAACTCCCACATTATTTTTATTTTGCACTTTTTGCTCTGAGAAAGTTAATGAAGGACTGAGATAGTATTTGCTTTATTTTAATCTGCGAGAGGGAGAGATGGATGGAACGAAATCAATTGATGTGAGAGAGCTGGGAAACTGCTAGAGAACAGAATTACAGAGATACTCAGAGTAACACACATGAAAGAGGATGTATTTTCACTCCACGTACAGAAACACGTGAGGTACAGACGACCTTAGGGTAGCTATACAGATGTGCTTGTTCAGGTGTAAAAGAGGCAGAGCTGTGCCTGCCTAAAAACACGCAGGAGGGACCCACATTGTGACTTGGACGATGCATCCTGCTGGGATCCTGTTCCCCCCCTGCCAGTTCCTTTCCTTTTGGGCTAGAAGTGCCCCCAGAAGAAGCTGATACTTCTGACTCTCTTCCTGACAGACTTCCTAGGGGGATTTTTTTGATCACTCTATGAGAAAATTAGGCCCCCCGTAGGAAGCACTGGGAAGAGAGAAAAGATTAATGCTTCATTGCAGTTCTGGGCATCTGCAGGCGACATCTCTAAAATTGCCTTGGCTTATGAGTAGTATCTCTGAATGTCATGTTAGAAGCATTCACACCAACAGAGATCAGGAGCAATTTCATTCCTAAACCTCATTACTGATGGTCAGATGCAGCAGAGTCTGCATCCCAGAAAAGAGAAAATGCACTGAGAGCACCCAAGCACCAACGTGCTGGCTCAGTCAGCAGCACTAACCTCTGTACCCTTCCCGCAGCAGGTCAGCCTCACTTCTTTCCACCTTTCCCTTCCCCTGCTGAGACTGGGGACACAGGGACTAGGGGACCTGCACCACCTCTCCATGGCAGGAACAGTCCTTTCCTCCGGCAGGTGCTCCTCGACCTGGGGAACCCCAGCACCATATGGGGGGCAGCATCTTGAAAGGCCAGGTCTTAAGACCAAATGGGGTCAGATCATCTTGGCAACAAGTGGATGGACAGGAAAAGGTCATCCCATCCACATCACAAACAATGGGTTGGATGAAACTTGCTGGCCCTGTGATACCTTTTATTTTTTGCAAGCAGTGTTCTGAAAAATTGACATTATTACTGACCACTAGTGTGTCCTCCAGGTTTCCAGTTTTTTGTTTGTTTGTTATGCCAATCCTTTTTTCCTTAGAAAATTCCTTGCAACCTATTTATTTGTCCTCAAAGATAAAATACAGGGAGCTGTCCAGCAAAGTACAATACCCTATTAATATGAACATTGTACATGAATTGGCCAGCCAACAAAACTTTAGAGATTTTTCTTTTCCTTTTTGGTCTGGCTAACTTTCTCTGTATTTTTTGTGGTTTTCTTTGGAGAATTTAACTGTTATTTGTTAGGGCTCAGCTGGAATTGTCATAGTTAACATTTAAAAGTCTCAGATACCAATTAACTTATTAGCAAAGTTGAAGAGACAAAACCATTACCTAAGCTCTGTTAAACAATTTTTAACAGTAAAAAAACAGTTTCCTGTATGTTAGATGTAATATCTTCATTATAGAAACACCCAAACAGGCCAGGTGAGAAGTTTGACTAAAGCATCAGAAAAATTGACACACCTTTTGTGGCAGACTAGACCAGTCTGTTCCAGTTGGAAGAGACCTACAACGATCATCTAGACCAACTGCCTGACGACTTCAGGACTGATCAAGTTAAAGCATGTTGCTAAGGGCACTGTCCAAATGCCTGTTGAACACTGACAGACTTGGGGCATTGATCACCTCTCTAGAAGCCTGTTTTGGTGTTTGATCACCCTCTTGGTAAAAAAATGCTTCCTAATGTCCAGTCTAAATGTCCAGTTGTTAATTTTCAGTTCTGCTAACAAGATTTATCCAAGGAAAAGAAATACATTTCTAATTATGGTTTTTTTCCACCTTTCTGTTCACATTACATACATCAGCAGAGTCTACATAGCTTATCACATTCACTTACAAAACTTTAACAACCTGCACAAATATGTATGGAAAGGAGAACCTAAAAAAGAGGAACCTAAAACTTGTAGGTGTTTTTCACAACTCCTGTTGCTAATTATTTATAAATACCACTTTTGGGGTTTTTTTAGTCAAGGATACTGGGGCCAATTCAATGTTTGTTTGGTTCCACTCTGTTTCCTAAAAATGTTTTTGTTTTTTCCATATGAAATACTAGAAATTTTATGACATGTGAGAGTCATATATTTTATGACATGTAAGAGTCTTTAATCAACATATTGTGATATTTCTGCTAAGCAACCTGAGCACGGTCTTGAAAGGATTATGTGACAAAATGAAGAAATAAGTAAAAATAAATTAATAGAACATTCTCATATCTGAAAAAGGGGGCTTGTTTTTATTTGATTTTGAACAAGCTCAGTTTGGTAACTGTTTAAACTATTGTAGTTTCCCAGCCTTTACCAAAAGAATAAAATGGGAAAATCAGAAATGCTCTTTCTTCAGATTAAGGTTTTTACTGAACATGTGCTGTGTGTTTGTCCTGATGATGCATAAATATTGCCTCTAACAGACCAAACTACTGGAGATATATAAAGCCACTCAGTGTTGGTCTAACTAATGAATACAATGGAAGAATTTTCCAATAACTTCGGTGCCTGTGGACCTGGGTCAATGCCAAGTGCTTTAGAAATTCTTACTTTCACAATTTTCCCCTCTAATAATTAATGTTTATGACCTTGGTAGTTATATCTCACCATGAAAACCAGCACTTTTGCTGCATATTCAACACAATGGCTTATTTAAATACACTGAAATTCATAATTTATTTGAACGTATTTTCAAGTTGTTGTGTCTCTGCAGATTATTTGATTTATTTTCCACATAAACCATTGAATACCAGGATATCCACAGACTTGAAAACGTTTCATTCTCTTAAATCTGATGAAATGCTACCACCACTAGGCATGATGTTTGTTACATACGATCCAGAGCGATAGACTCTGTAACTCGGTCAGCTCCTGAGGACTCTCCCACACTCAAATTCTTTTTTGCAGTCATACCTGAGTTTTCATGTTCTTGTTTATGCAACTTTCAAAGCCCAAATCCTCTTGTTATTTCAGAGTTTGTGCAAATACTCATAACTTTTAATCTTGTCTAAAAAGAAGGAAGTGGATCACTGCCATTCTGCACAGCAGCACCTCAATGCCCTCAACTGAGATTTGGTCTTTTCACTCTTTTCACTTTTTCCATCAATATTGCTGTTTTTAAGAAAATGAAGCATTCAACTAAATGTTTTATATTTTCTTTAAAAATTGAAAAACAAAAATATCTATATCTTGCTGCTGCAAAATTTAATTTTTTCTGTGGAAAGATGCTTCCAAAACGAACATTTTTTTCTTAATTTTTCATGGAAACAAAGTTTATTTACTGGCCAGCTTTCTATTAAATTCCTCCCAGATGTCCACATGTCAGAATCTGAAATAACAGATGGGATAACAGACAGCAAACAGGGTCCAGGGAGATGAGGTAATACCTGCAATAAGAAGTACATCTACGCCCTCCTATATCATATCCAGCATTTATCTTGGTTCCCAAGGCCTCATGACCTTCTAATTTCTCAAAACAACATGAAGTACTAGTGGTTCCAAAATGTAAGGCAAAATAAGCTTGGTTCTTCAAGACAAGTCATGGAAGTTTCCAAACATTCTTCACATGCCTGTTTTTCACGTTCTTTGATCTGATGTTTCCAGGATGACATAAAAGAATTTCCAGATCACACCGAGCACTTAAAGCAAACACTGGAATGTCCTTTCTTCTTCAGAGATTTCTACTAGGTACATGTTTTGCAGAAAAGTTTTATTTTTGCACAATCATTTGCACAATGAAAAAAAACCCTGAGCTTTTGTGAAGAATTGAAACATCATGTAATAACTCTCATAATAAAGTATTGCCTTCAGTTACTGTGTTATTCACAGAGCTGCACTGAAGTGCTACCAAATCTTCTCAACCACTTGAAAAATATAATTACTATTTTCTCATAAACCAGTCATTTGTTTTTCACATTAATATTAAGGAGCTAAAATCAATCTTTTTTTATAATCATCTAAACAATGGCATCTGAGGAATTATAAAACTTCAAAGAACTTTAAAAACATAAGTGATATCAAACAAGAAACATTTTTTGCAGACAAAGCCTACATTTTCTGAACAGCCAGCAAGTCAAGGTATTGTGGTTGCTCTCTCTCCACTTCAAAGCACCTGTGCTACCACAGACCCCTATGTCCATGCCCTGCATCACCTGTCAGAGAGAGCACAATCCACTACGCTGCAGTCAGGGTTGCTCTCAGCAACCCCAGATTAAGAGATTTCCTGCCTACCTGATACTTTGAGGGGTGGGCTGTGCTTTGAAATGTTTGTCTCCTCAGCAAGAAGCACCATTCATTAGAAACAGCTATTCGCCTGTCCTCCAGAAGAGGAAGGAGAGGTGAAAATGTCTGCATGTGTGAAGTTACAGACTGATCTGTCTGATAGCATCTGCAAAATAAATTTACAGTGATTAAAATGTACTGTCTGCCAGTGTTTCTGGGAGCAGGCACAGGACTGAAACAGAGGAAATGCTATACAGGATAAAAAGGAGGGATGACTGTCCCTTGGCATCACTTATTTTATTCAGCTTGAGATGCTGAAAGATGATTGTTACAGCAAAATTTTGTGGCTGTGGTTTTTAAACATCAAACAGGAGAAAGTTGAACATGTTCTCTGTTCTTAACTCTAAACATGCTCATTCTTCCTGATCTTTTTTTCTCTTCCCAGCTTGTGAGGTAAATGGAGCCTGTAAAGGATTTGATTGCACTGGCCATACCTCAGATGTAACCTGTCCAAGGCTGATGAATATAAGCAGTGTAGCAGAGAAAAAAAAAAACAAACCACAAACCTAGATTATTGTCACAAGGCACAGAAAGCCCTCTTCAGCTAATAGGCAGGTACCTCTTCAGCTAACAGGATGATCTAGACAAAGCAGCAGCAGGCAGACATGCATGTGGATACAGCATCACATCTTAAAATCATTCAAATTTTCCACTAATTTTCTGTGGCCTTTCCAGACCTGGCCATCCCATTCCTTCCCTGCATTTTTGTATGTCACCACATTTGCTCTATTAAGCCATGCTCACTGGCTATTTCCAGAGGACAGAAAGACATTCCACCTTCCCACCACATTGTCCTTCCCCCCCTTCTCTGGCACCATGATTAAAAAAGTAACTTTTTGTTTTCCTTTTAAACCTTTCCACAAAGCGTTGGAAGTTGCGCAGTGCTAAAACCAGCTCTGTCTAAGGCACAGGGCACTGTGCCGTGCTTGACCAACACGTGGTGGCTGTTCACGCACACGGGTTAAACCGAGTACCACGTCTGGGACCAAGAAGGAAATGTTCTCCCTGCTCAGACAGGTAAGAAACTTTAAAGACTTTATGCCTTCCTCAGTTAGGAGAGAACAGCCTGATTCCTGCAGGGCACCCATGAGTTTGGGGAAAAAATACTCCCAGCTGCCTCAGAGATCTTGGTTTCTAGCAATGTCCTTGTGCTCTCCTGCCCTCCGCCTCTATCCCACTGTGGGGATGGTTTTGGTCCTGTCTCGTAGCTTGTGCATTTACTGCAAATTTAGGCCAACTCTTGTAGTCTAAGCTGTTTCTGCAAGAAGTAATAGGGGTGCTCTGTGCATCCTGCTGGTTTAAACTTCTAACCATTTCTGCCTGCACTTGCAGATAACTTATTAACACATGTTGTCCCTTCTGCTTTAATATTTCTGTGTCAATGAAAAATACTTCAGTTTTGAAATCTTGTAATTTTAATCAAAACATAAATTTCTGTTAAGTTCATAGCAGGAAAGTATCTAAGGAGAAGAATGATCTTTTTTAATCAATGCAACAGAAAAATGGAAAACTGGAACGTCTCAGCTTCAGAATAGATGTTTCGGCACAACTCCAATTTACATAACTGTTATTCTAAGAGTCTCATTTTCTTTTCAGTGCATAACAAAACAAATTTGGAGAAAGTTGTTGTGAATAAATAGCTTTTCTTCCTCAGCCTGCCCCAGTTCTTGTCCTCCTGTCAATGCTTGACAAGGTTTGGCAGCACAAGCTGAGGCTTGGCATGAAGACACCAAGGAGATCCTCCTTTCTTTTAACACTGCTAAATTCACGGGCTCCTCCTAAGGCAGCTCCTGGAGGTGCATGGTGGAGAGAAGGCCACACTCAGTAGTGCAAGTTGGGGTGTTAACTTTACCCTGAAGGCCAGTTGTGTCTTCACCACATTGGGCTGCTGGAGCCCTAACAGGAGTATTTGAAGTGATCTACCAATACGAAGTTGCATTTTATTCTGAACATATTTAGGAAGGGAAAAAAACAAAACAAATCAACCAAACCAAAGAAATTAAAAATCAACTTGAAAAAGAACAATCACCTCAAAGCATCCTGATGTGATACTGCCAGAATCCACACTGCTCCAAGGGACACCAGCCGCTATATCCTTAATGCTTTAAATCACTGAAGTATAGAAAGACTGCCACTGTCTTGGTGTCTTAAGACATCCTTTCAGGGGTGAAAAGCATTTATCTAACGTCTCTTGAAAGCTAGAATCCAAAACCCTGGGATTCTGCTCTCCTTGTCACCGTGCCTCATGGTTTACTACTTTTAATGACAACTACTGAATGCATCTTGCTAACCTGTAAAGATAAAGTGGAAGCAATTAATGAAGATTTAAGACAGAAAACTCACCCAAGGCAATACTCCTCGGACATCTTTTACATGATACAGAAGAACAATTCGCCAGCGCTTTCTGAAAGCTTCTCCCTCACTTCTCCCCAATAAGACACACTGGGATATGTTCTTTATGGCTGACATATCTTATTCTTTGGTGGGTGATCTTCTATTCTTTTCTTTGTTTCTTTCTTCTACGAGGTAGGAAAAATTCACAGAAGACAAACTTCACAAACTCTCTGAGTGCTATGTACGTATGCGTATGTTAAGTTCCATCCCGTACAGACTAAAGGTGCCTTCTTGCAATTCTTTGTGACAACTGTTTTTTTTCTCCTGCTTATTTTATCAGTTTTTACTAATAACCCTGCATTTTATCAGAGCAACTCAATAAATAAAACTTTCTTGCTGTAACTATCCAGGACACATACAGTACAGCATAGGCCTCTTGTTTAGTGTGGCAAAAAGTTTCTGAGTTAATGACAGGGAAGAGAAATAATTACCTGCAAAAATCTCATATAGTCCTTAAGTAAGAACTACTATATTTAATACATTGCAATAACTGAAAGTGCTATGAAGGGTTTTATAATCCAGGAAAAGGCCTATTGAAACCCTCTATTTCCTTATTCCAGTTTGTGTTTAACACCTATTAGGGTCACATGCAAACTGTAACAGGAGGTCATACCCTGAAGGATTATTTATTTAATTATGTGTCCTCAGAGTTTCATATGCTTCACAATTTTTCTTATTAGAATTATGAAAAGATGCTTAAATCCATTTCATGTTCTGTAAAAATTTTATTCAGAAATAGAAAGCTTATAAATTCCTCCCTCACCTTATTTGGGGCTACTGGTCTTAGCACAAAATCATTCTTTCACTGAAAAAGAACTGATGAAAGTGAAATTCTACTTAGAGTTAGAATGCTTCAGTGAATTTGTGAAAAGCCATTTTTATAAGAGACAGAGAAGGATCTTCGACAATTTTCAGTGCTGGAGGGGCATGGAGGGGACAAAAGTCAGCTGCGGTTAAAAAAAGGAGTGTGATTCGTTTTAAGGGAAGAAAAATTGGGGTTGTTCAGCCTGGAGAAGAGAAGGCTCCGAGGAGACTTAATAGCAGCCTTCCAGTACCTGAAGGGGGCTACAGGAGAGATGGGGAGGCACTCTGCATCAGGGAGTGCAGTGATAGGACAAGGAGTAATGGGTATAAGCTGAAAGGGGTTAGATTTAGACTAGACATTAGGAAGAAGTTTTTCACTGCGAGGGTGGTGAGACACTGGAACAGGTTGCCCAGAGAAGCTGTGGATGCCCCATCCCTGGAGGTGTTCAAGGCCAGGCTGGATGAGGCTTTGAGCAACCTGGGCTAGTGGGAGGTGTCCCTGCCCATGGCAGGAGGGTTGGAACTTGATCTTTAAGGTCCCTTCCAACACAAACTGTTCTGTGATTCTATGAAAAAGAAAACAAAAAAAATTGTTACTAAAAATATACATAGTATACAGAAGATTTAAACTGGACAGGAGGAAAAACTTTCTGATAAGTGCACAGCAGTGAAATGACAATTCAAGGTCTTCAGGAAAGTTAGAAAAATATATGTATAAGGAAAAATGAATCTGCCAGGATGGGAAATGCTTAATGTCCCTTCCAATATTATGATTTATGATGCTTATTCCACTTAATAAATTTAATTTCTTACAAGCTTTACTATGTCTCTTTTCTGCTTAGGATATTCATCACTTTTTGTCTCCTTCCAACAAACATATCAAGCTTCTCAGCTACTCCAGTGAGCTCTTATGCATTTAGAAGTTTATAATTCACAAAATCTCCTCCTTCCCTTCTTCATCTGTGATAACATATTTAAAAGCCCAATTTCTGTGTTAACCAAGCCCATTAAATCTTAGGACCTGTCACTTATGTTTGTCTTGGTTGTATCTGTACTCTAGACAAGTAAGTTTTCCCTTCATTCATGTTGTTGAAACTTACTTGCATTAAAAATAAAATCGAGCGCAACTTTGAAACTGAGGTCACAGAATTTCTCTTGTACTCCGCAGAGGTTTTTTTCACCTATCCATCTGTGGGCTCTTGGGCAAGTCTCTAGACTACTCCCAAGGGGTCTGTGAAAGATAATAAAAGCAAACAAACCTACCTATTGACAGTGGGCTTAACCTCCCTATACAGGCATGTACAAAGAAGGTTTTAGGGGACTTGCAAATTGAAAGTGTTTATTCTAGAGTAACATACCTGCAATTTTAAATTTTCTTTGTGAATACTTTGGTGAAACATCCGTTAGATCTTTAACCCTGAGAGCACCTCATGATTTAGCAGAACAGGTACATTCGTGAGACACCAGTAGTCTGGGGAAATTGGATGAGATCAATCCGTATCTTGCAACTTGGATCATGATTATTTCACACAAGAGATTCTGTTTTAAGTCAGATGACAGCAGGGAGATACCCTTTTCCGGCAGTCTGAGGCATTATCTTTCAGCCTGAATTAAAAAAAAAATTAAAAAAAAAATAGAAAAAAAAGTGGCACCTAAACTCAAAGTCTTTACGATGAAATATATATATTTTTAAATACCTTTGTGTAGGTGTTTATAGCAGATAAATGTGAAGCCACAAAGCTGGATTCATGAGGTTAAGTGTACTCATTTAACTTTTGCTACTGATAGCCAGACACCCAGTCCCAGCAAGTTTTCCTGGCTCTTTTTCAGTCATGGAAAAACAGTGGCCAAGGATGTCTCACCATGGGGAAGTGCTCTGACACCCACCCCAGGGAGAGAGAAATGGCAGGTTTGGACTCTCTTAGACAGGATCTTCATACAAGGGAATGTATCTGAGATGGAGGCCTCCCATGGCAATAAGAAAATCAGACTTTACAGATAAACAAATGCCCAAAATAGCACCATGAAACTGTGCACCACTACTGTTAACAGCAATGTGTGTGGTTTTGACTGTGTATGGAGACATTAAGACAGTCAGAAGAATGAGGTTTTCATTCCTATTCTCAAGACTCTTATTCACGGAAAACAAGAAACAAAATCCTTTCCTGAATCCGGGCTATGCACTGGGCTCAATGAAACATTCAAGAACACACAAAGCAGTATGATTTTTACATCTGCTGAGTTAAACATTAGTAATTTACATCTTCTGGGGCAACAGAACAGTTTCATCTCCAAAGCATCAAGTTTGAAACTCAACTGTTAAAGTTTTCATGGAGTTTTCAAAGAGATAACTGACCACCATAAAAGTTCTTGAAGAAAAAAAAAAATTCTTTCTTTGAAACCATATTCTTAAAATATGCTGCCATCTTGTAGTCGCAATTACAAATTTTTAGGTATGCCAATTAGACTGTGCCTTGTTCTTAAAAGATTTTGATTGCACTTCTGAGCAAAATGATGTGGGAATCAAGTCAATTCTCAGAAGGGCTCAAAAAGCTTTTAAAATAATTTTTCTGATGCATGAAAACATAATCTAAATGGAGCTGTGTTTTCACATGAGGTTTTGTTCCTTTATGTATGATGTATTAAGCAATAATGCTCATAGCAATAGTCCAAAGAATTTTAAGAGGCATCAAGAAGTTTAAGAGGAGGTAGCCAACAAAAATTCATGAATTCTTTCTACAGAACAAACATCACCATTTTTGCTTTACATTGAACATACACTTAAGTGTATGTGAATGCATGGGCACTGTAAGAATGAAATCTTTTCAAGGGCTATTACTGTTTAAGATTTTGCTTTAAGGAGGGAGAAAGGATCAAGAGGGAGAGAAGGACTAACGGCATCAGGAGCTGAGTCTGTCGGGCTGTGAAAGAGCCCAGCGGGTTCAGCAGGTGTGGAGTCTGCTCTCTCCAGCCAGCACTCCTCTAAAAGGCGGCTCGGGAGGCAGCAGGTCACGGGACTACATCCAGCTCCTGGCTGTCGGGAGCTCTGACTTTTTCTTTTCCACTCAAACCACAGACTGTTTTCTAGGACCATGTATTATGGGAGAAAATTGCATACAGCTTACACGCAAGGCATAGGAACATCTCATGGGAAAGATGCTTGTAGTAAAATAGCTGGGAGCAAGTGACTTTTTCTTCCTGGATTCTGTGAATAAAATTCACCAAAGTGAATGAAATGCCTGAAAGTGGGTGCAGAATTACAATACAATATAAATGTCATCAGCTCCATAAAGATATAAGAAACTTTACACTGACACTGTAGTAGGAAGAGGTTATAAAGTCCTTACATGGCTATTCTCTTGTCCCACACATTTGCCTTTGAAGTAAAAAGGTCTTAAAATAGTAAAACACACACAAAAATCTGCCTCCTTAACAGACGTAGTCTAAAAAAACTCTCTGATTTTGACTAATTCTTGCTCACTGACACTTTGGGACCACAGGACCCCCTGCTCTCATCAATCCCCTCTTGCTGCCTCCTCAGTCCTCTGCATCTCCTACAGCCAGTGGTACTGCCCTCCATTTTCATCAATTCCCAGCCCATCTCTCAGAAAGCTTTCCTAACTGATATCAAAATCAAAGTGAAAAGTAGAGTTAGCAAATGTTTTTGATGTCATTCCTCCCAATGACAAGGTTTCTGATTTAACAGAATAGCCCTGAAAATTTAACATCTTATCCTCTGCAGGTACATGGGGGAATTTCCCCCAGAAGAAACACAACCTGCAACTAGGCTG
>VZTO01019405.1:21101-33338 GCA_013400615.1 Syrrhaptes paradoxus
CTGGGCTCAATGAAACATTCAAGAACACACAAAGCAGTATGATTTTTACATCTGCTGAGTTAAACATTAGTAATTTACATCTTCTGGGGCAACAGAACAGTTTCATCTCCAAAGCATCAAGTTTGAAACTCAACTGTTAAAGTTTTCATGGAGTTTTCAAAGAGATAACTGACCACCATAAAAGTTCTTGAAGAAAAAAAAAAATTCTTTCTTTGAAACCATATTCTTAAAATATGCTGCCATCTTGTAGTCGCAATTACAAATTTTTAGGTATGCCAATTAGACTGTGCCTTGTTCTTAAAAGATTTTGATTGCACTTCTGAGCAAAATGATGTGGGAATCAAGTCAATTCTCAGAAGGGCTCAAAAAGCTTTTAAAATAATTTTTCTGATGCATGAAAACATAATCTAAATGGAGCTGTGTTTTCACATGAGGTTTTGCTCCTTTATGTATGATGTATTAAGCAATAATGCTCATAGCAACAGTCCAAAGAGTTTTAAGAGGCATCAAGAAGTTTAAGAGGTGGGAGCCAACAAAAATTCATGAATTCTTTCTACAGAACAAACATCACCGTTTTTGCTTTACATTGCACATACGCTAAGTGTATGTGAATGCATGGGCACTGTAAGGATGAATCTTTTCAAGGGCTATTACTGTTTAAGATTTTGCTTTAAGGAGGGAGAAAGGATCAAGAGGGAGAGAAGGACTAATGGCATCAGGAGCTGAGTCTGTCGGGCTGTGAAAGAGCCCGGAGGTTCAGCAGATGTGGAGTTTGCTCTCTCCAGCCAGCACTCCTCTAAAAGGCGGCTCTGGAGGCAGCAGGTCACAGGATTACACCCAGCTCCTGGCTGGCAGGAATTCAGGGAGCTCTGACTTTTTTTTCCACTCAAACCACAAACTGTTTTCTAGCACCATAGGAGAAAATTGCATAAGGCTTACATGCAAGGCATAAGGAACATCTCATGGGAAAGATGGTTATAGTAAAATAGCTGGGAGCAAGTGACTTTTTCTTCCTGGATCCTGTGAATAAAATTCACCAAAGTGAATGAAATGCCTGAAAGTGGGTGCAGAATTACAATACAATATAAATGTCATCAGCTCCATAAAGATATAAGAAACTTTACACTGACACTGTAGTAGGAAGAGGTTATAAAGTCCTTACATGGCTATTCCCTTGTCCCACACACTTGCCTTTGAAGTAAAAAGGTCTTAAAATAGTAAAACACACACAAAAATCTGCCTCCTTAACAGACGTAGTCTAAAAAAACTCTCTGATTTTGACTAATTCTTGCTCACTGACACTTTGGGACCACAGGACCCCCTGCTCTCATCAATCCCCTCTTGCTGCCTCCTCAGTCCTCTGCATCTCCTACAGCCAGTGGTACTGCAGGTGAGCGATGCTGTGCCTGGACTTTGGTCTCCATCTCCATTTCCATCAATTCCCAGCCCATCTCTCAGAAAGCTTTCCTAACTGATATCAAAATCAAAGTGAAAAGTAGAGTTAGCAAATGTTTTTGATGTCATTCCTCCCAATGACAAGGTTTCTGATTTAACAGAATAGCCCTGAAAATTTAACATCTTATCCTCTGCAGGTACATGGGGGAATTTCCCCCAGAAGAAACACAACCTGCAACTAGGCTGTAATGGGATCCTGAAGGAATCTAGAAGTAATTTTATTATCTCATGCAAATATTCATTTGATACTTGTATAAATTTTTAAATTAAACTACACTGAAGATTATAAATTAATTGGAATGTATTACTGTGGTCCTAAATGAAGGAGACAGAGAAGTTAGGAAATATAAGCTATCCTGTGCTAAGGATAAGTTTCTGAAATAAAACATCCAGTATCCCAGCCTAGAGTGACTAAAAGGGCAGTAAAGCAGGCAGGAGAATGCTGCAGCCCAAGCTTCTGCTCCTATTCAAATCTAGGTTATGCTGTATTTCAGCACAAAAAAACTATTAAGAGAAACTCACAGTATAAGGAAACGGAGTCACAAACTGCCTGCAGTGTCTTTAAAAAAATCTCTCCATAGAAGCTTTTTCTTCTTTTCATATATTTCCTAATATCTGGTTTGCATAAACTGATTAGTACTTATAACTTGAAATAACTAAATACATTTAAAATAAATATTGTAACTCAATACATGTATGGCTTTAAACTGATCACTAAATTTAGTTAATGATTAGTTGCCATCATAGTAATACATGCACTACAAGACCCTTAGATAACTTCCCAGCTGTGGCAAAAACACAAATTTTATTTTTCTTTCCTATTCCAGTAAAGGTCTACTCTGCTTCCACCTTGAACATGCTGTTACTATTCTAGATAAAAAGAGCGTTTTCACATTTTTTATATTAGCAAAAATAGCTATGATATGAAGCGACTTTCCAGTACCATGAACCAACAAGAATGAGGGGAAAAAAACCAAAACACTTTTATCTGCTGCAGCTATCTATATTTTCTTGAATCAGACATATGTTTTTATCTCAAATGTGAATAAAGATTAGGTGGATCCATACTTCATGTGCATTGTTCCAGTCTTTTTTAATGAACAGACTTATTTTCAGTACAATTAGTTATTTTCTTTGTAAGATTTTACCAATAGATAAGAAACTACAACAAAAAGCATCACTCTGCAAGAACACTGGGGCGCGTTTTAATTCACCAGCTGTGGAGCACACATGTTCAGGCAACAGAAGCATGTTAATAAATGCTATTAATTCCCTTCCCCCTGAAGTCTTTGCTGGCTGTTTGACTGACAAAGTTCTGCTTTTATTAGTTATGACAGATCAGGCTTTGGATTTTGTGTCTCTAGGGAAACATCATACTGTTATTTTAAGGTGAATTGCTCAGTTCAAAATTGCCTTAAGCTCTCAAGACAGTTAGCGTAGGGGAGATTTTTAGTTAAACAGTTTCACACTTTCTCTGATGGTAGGTATATATTGACTATGAAGAAAGCAGAACCTCATGGGTTTCAGTCCAAAAGGTCTGGAACAGGAATGTGAATGTGCTGCTTTCCTGGGCTCCGAAAACACACACCTCAGAAAGACAAGGGAGTTACTTTGCCTTTCCCCTTCTCGTTTGACTTGTTTAATTTTTATTATTTTTAACATCATTCCTCTGCAAATGCTTAGATATCCAGTCACTACAGTGGCACAGCTGGGAAGATCTCAAAGCTCATGATGTTTCTCCTCTGGCTTCGCTTCCTTCTTCTGCCATGCATGTGGACTAAAGACCTGATACAGAAGACGGAGTAGGAGAATAAAAAAAAAACAACTTGCTTTAATTGTGGCTTTCTGAAAATCCATCTCTCCAAATAAAGAAATATAGATTGTGCTTGAAATCCAAAATTAGGGATTACAAAAAAACTGCTCTGGAACAGCTTGTTTGTTTATCACATGCTAAGAAGAAAGAGGCAGANGTAGCATTGATTAGTTGAAATAATTGTGTCCTAGGAAACTTTCAATATTTTTCTCTTCAGCCTCACTACTGTTCCATTTCACTCTTGTAATACTTAATGTAATAGATTTATAGTGTTTTCCTATTAATATAATTAGTATATTAAACAATCGATCCCATAGAACACCTTGCCACACCCTGTCAGCTTTCCACAATTTAAAAAAAAGGACTGTGCACATGTCTTTTCACAGCTGAGACAATTTCAAACCATTGAAGGTATGTTTCTCACCATGGGATCACTTCATAGAGTCTTTCAATGAACTTTATAATTGGCTTTTTTAAGTCTTTGCAATTTATATAAACCTTCTTCCCACTAACCTCCATTATTGTCCTATGCTCAAAAAATTGCAATAGATCAGAAGTGGACAGTCTTCTTTTGAAGAAGCAATGCTGCTTTACCTGTGAAGTACCACAAATCTGTCAATTTAATCATTTTGGTTTTAAAGATCAATTTTACTGCTGAGATAAGCCTTAATGCTCTCAGAAACAACAGCTCTACTTTTTCAAAACATATTTATAATGTTTTCTAACTTCTTGATCTTCAGGAAGTGAGCTGATTTTAATACTATATGGACGCACTGACCAGACAAATTAATGTTAAAGTTTATTTATGGGGCAACAGAAGTGAGAATGACAACCAGTCTGAGAAGAGCCATTTGAAACACACAGAAGGTATATGACACTGTTCATTTTGGCTTGCAAGTGGTGATAGATTCCATTCCACTGAGTCTTTAATGGCTCATATATGCCTGAATTATTTCAGAAGTTCACTAAAATGTTAATTATGTTTTAAAAAAAGCTCTAGCTACTTCCTGAATGTTAAAGGTCTTTCAGAGTATTAGTTAACAGTCACATCTTCTTGGAGAAATACAGTCAAAGCCAGAAATAATAAAAATGCTGCCCAAGCCCTGTGAATCCTCAGTATTATCCACTTGTCTTCAAAAATATTTCTAAACATGAAAAACTCTTAGTTAGAAAGCTCTTTGCAAAATCACAACAAACTTATGCCAGAGCTAAACCAAACCAGTATCTGTCCTGTGCTGACATGCTTCCCCGTCAATCATCTTTGCCAGCATGTCCTAGAGTAAGAAAAGCTATCAGCAGTGTCACGAGGCTTATACAAAAATGTCTGTACTTTTCTGGTCTGAGCAAGAAAAGGAAGTTCCCTTGGAAGTGTGCACGGTCTGAAGGTATAAAGTAACCTCCAGCCAAGTGGGCCAGATGCAGGTAGTCAGGGTGAATTTTCCTCCAGCGCAGCATTCGTGACTAGCTACCCTCACTAGCTGTCAAGGCTATTGGGGTTCAGGACTGAACTTTCACCCTGTAAATAGAGGCTGCAAGAAGCAGGGGCTACATCATCTGTGTTGTTTTCCTCAAGCAATCCTGAAGAACAGCCACAGCACCTATTGCATCTTAAATCCACTCAGCTGGGGGAATATGAGAAGTGGCACCACATGGTTGTGTACCAGTGGCACACACAGAAACAGAAGGATGTAGTCTTCTGTGTTATTCCACTCTCACTAGCCCCACATGATGGAAAAATGTTAACTGCCATCCCTATGCCCAGTGCTATTAGGAGTATATGATCTTCTCTTAGATTGATATTTTACATCAGATTTCATATGGGGTTTGCCCCCTTTAAAAGAAGAGGACACTCTAATAAATTAAGAGGGTATGAAGAATTATCAATTGGGAGTGGAACAGTAATATGCTGTGTCAGGGCTTGTTGTAAAGCCCAGATTGTGATACGTCTGAGAGCAGAAAAATCCCATTCTTGCATGACTGAGGAAAATGTAATCAGCAGCAGCACTGGAAAAAATCTTGCCTAATTACATATTTACACAATAGAGAGAAATGGCATTGGAGTTGTTCCAGGTTTTTGGTTACATAATACATGTTTAACAAAACTGCCTAATTATAACTGCATATATTTACTCAAGAGACAGAAAAGGCTTCAAAGATTTTCCAACCTCCAGGAAAGACTTCTTTTTTTTTCTTCAAAACGAGTTTAATCACTTACCTTTACCCAATGATCTGTGACCCTAGTTTATAAATATATAAACTGAATATTATTTAATGTTTAATATTATATAATAATGTTTTTCAAGTGTCTTAAGTATTTGATTTCAACCAATAATATCTTGGAACTCAAGGTTGAGGGTGACATTCCTTCTAGAACAGACAAAAATAGACCACAAAAATAAACTTAAATGCCTCAAAAGTTTCCTTTCTCACAGGATAACTCTGCAGAATGCAGCCCTACTTCCTGAGGCATCAAAATATCTGCATGGGTTCACATAGAGAGATGTGATGGCTTCTTGGTCAACAGAGGTTGTTGTAATGGGCGTCTCCAAAATAAAACGAAAAAACAAAACCAAACTGTTAACGTTAGCATGGAGATAAATGGGTAAAGTCCATCCTTGATGAAAAAAAGAAAAAAAAATTGTGATTTTTAAGCTTTCCTCACAAGTACAGACAAAAAGGCAAAATCCTGAAATGTACTGATTTCCCAACAGACTTTGTTTTGGAAATATGGAAATAACCGTAGAGAACAGGTGGCTGGAACAATTTGTTTTTCTGGAAACTAAATATACTCTTTCCCTCCATCCACCCAATGGGCTTCCTGCCCACCCACCCCAGGCACCCTGCTGTGGGGTGCAAAGGGACAGTGGCCTCTCACTTCAGCCTCAGCTCCTCCCGTTCTTCCCCTGTCACAGCAGATAAGAGAGCCACTGGCCTCCTGTCCCTTCCTCCTGGACAGGCTGCAGTGCCTCAGACTCTCATACCCCACTGCCTCCCCTTTTCCCTGCTGACACCTCCTGGGCTCCTCTGGCAGGACCCACAAGCCAAGGTGTCCTCCTGGGTGCTGGCATGCTGGGAAAACTGCACACCAGCTCTGAAGACGGGACACCCCCAGCCCAGGAGGAAGGTGGGGTGCCAATGTCAGGTAAGACAGATATTGCCTTACCACCTGGGGGTCAGGAGGCACAGGGGCTCCAAGGAGAACCAGGTACCTGGACCTTTGGCCAGTTTACCTGCCTGATTCCCACTGCAAAATTCACGAGGACCAAGAAATCTCCGTAGAATGTCTAATTCCAATAGAATCGGTATTTTCAGATATAAGAACTGCTCTATCAATGTTTTATCTTTTTTTTTCAACATTTTCTACCTCTGAGCTGAATTTAATGAGGTTTTGTAGCAGCATCACATCCTCAGCACATCAAGCAAAGAGAGAAAGCTGCATCGCTGACTCATGCAAGGCAATGCAAAACATCTCAGCACAGTAGGGCTTTAGAAGCTGCTCAGGGAATAAGTGACTCTTCTGCTTGTACTTTCTCTCATGATAAACCCCCAGACGACCAGCAACTACAAGAAAACTCTGTAGTCACCAGGACTTCCACACAAGTGACAGGGTTAGACATTAAATCAAAATTCTTCTCTCTGAATGTGTACAATAAAGAAGTGTCTTCAAAGACAGTAATGATGACAGCAGCACCCAGTGCTACTACAATGTGTCCTGCATGTCCTCACCACAGACCAGAGATAAAGTATATCCAAGACTGAAGAAAACTCCCTTCTGCAGAAGTCACCAGCAAGTCCCGTTTTTGTTTTAACAGACGCACTTCCCTCCCACTTATCTTTACTTTTTGCACTCCTTTTAAATATGTTAACTATCCAAATACATTATCAGGCAGAGAAGGACACTCCATGAATGCCGATTTTTAATCTCTGACAAATACATTATGTATAATAGCTTCCTTTTAATATTTCATAATTATCTTCATTTAATAACTGATCTGAGTCTAATTTGTCATGCTCATTACTCACACGAATTGAAAATGTTTTTCATCTCACACTAGAGTTCCTGCACAGGCAAAGACCGGAGCTGTGACTGCTGCTCACGTCGAGTTAATCAGGAGCTGGAGCCTGAAGAGCAACACAGGTGCAGTGTGAGAAACACATCCCTTCCCTGGGAATGCTCAAGGACAGAAATTGCTTTTACTGAGTGGTGCTCCAATGTACGTTGTGTGCATGTCAGCAAAGTGAAGGGCATGTCTTGCACTATCTGTTCAATTGCACTGTCACTGCCAGCTCAAGCATGTCTTTCTTTGTGTTGACATACATGACAAATTGCAGAAAAAGCTCTGACTGCTAATACTTTCTTCCTGTATCCCAGCTTCTGGCGGTGGTAAAATACAGCTAAGCTTGATGAAAGGGTCACATCCATGAACACTCATTAGATATACAGCATTTTTGCTACATACTCGCAGATTATCTGTCATGGAATAATCCTGCTCATATTTACAGTCCTGCAAGTGATTCTTTTCAGATTCAATCTATTTTAATATCTACCACTTAAGAAGTCATAAGATTTTTTTCTTATATTGCAATTTCTGGCATGTCAACAAACTATTAGTACCTGTGAGGGTCTGTGGGCTGAACTGTAGTCAACCATAGTCAATTTTTCTTGCTGCAAACATGCCACAGTGCTTGGACCATTGTAGAGAAGTGTTTGGACAGAGCATTTGGATTATCCAGGGGTTAACAGCTAGAAAAACCAGCAATTAGTCATATAACAAGCAAATATTGCTGGAGTTATTTTATTTTATAGAAATTGTGAAATAAAAAAAAATGTAGGAAACATTTTAACAGCTGTGAAGTCATGCTCTTGCAGAAGAAGTGTGGACCTTTCCAACCCTCAGGACAAGTTAACAGAAGCCTTGCGATCACTGTTACTCAAGCAGCGACAGGTCACAATGAGCGTGAAAGAAAACCCAAGGTGAGGGGACACTGTAAGACTAAGATTAAAGTTCCTACTGTAGCAGACAGACAGACAGGTAGACTGACACTGCCAGGCACATCTTGCTGCACGTGTGTTAGGTACTGGATGGCACTATGTCCCTTCCTCAGCATCCACTAACTGCAATGCCTCAGATCTCACCTAGAGCTACTTGAGGTGAAACCTCCCCTGAAAAATAAGGCATTTTGCTTTTAACAAACTATGTGTGAAAGTATGCAAAGTAGTTTTTTTAAAAAGCATATTTTTTGTTACTGATACAGAGATTCTTTCTTGTCCAAAAGTATTTTTTTAGATTTTTTTTTATTTTTATTTATTACTACAAGTTCTTTGGCACAGGAATTGCTTCTTCACATGTGAAGGTGAGACACCTCAGGCATTGAGTTCCAGAGTTTTGGGGAAGGCTTAATGTGTCATCAATACAGCCATTTTCAAGCACAGAAACCCGTCTGTCATTTAACATTTAAAAACAAGTACTTTGGTACTCTCCATCTTTCTTTCTGGGGAAAGTACTGGGAAATGAAGAGAAAAGTTCATTGAAGCAGCAGCACTCTGATCTGCCTTCTTCCTCCTCCCTTCTGTGGCAGGGCCAAAGCCCTTCTGAGAGAACTTGTGGTATTACCCACACATGTATGGTACGTGCGTGAAAGCGAAATAATTTTCATAATGAGATAATATGCATGCTTTTTTTTCCTAGCAACAAAAATTAGCAAACAGGACCCACAGCGCTTGACCTAAGCAGTGCTTGCATCTTTTCAGAGCCTGAGCCATGTTCCCCTCCCAGCAATTTCCTTTTCTGTGCTGATGACCTGCTTTCATTTGGTCTTAGTAACTCTGTGTGGCAACTGTGTTCATGACACATAGAACACCCTGCTGGGCTTCAGATTGTCTGACAGCGTAACCAGCACTGGCCTGAGCTAGGAGTGGGACCAGCTCTGTCATCAGCCCTGACCTGGGCACCTCCATCAGATCCCCCCAAACAGCTGAGATAGATCTGAAAACGGGGTTTGGCATTTCAATCCCAGTGAACACATAAGATAATAGGGATGTTTCATGAGATTCCCAAAATGCCCTGTCTCTAAAAGTCTTGTACAGATCCATCTCTTTTGTTTAAGCACATTCCTGACCTGGGTTGTGTGTTTGGGTTGCTAATGTAAAACTTAGAAAGTGAATAACCTTCAGTGCTGAATATGCACAGATGAATCCCATCATTTCTGTGTGCAGTGCATAGCACTTCCAGATGGCTTTGATGCATACTTAATGTTTATTAGGTTTTCTAAAATAATTTGATGCAGTTTAACAAATTATTACTCAGTATCTAAAAAGAGAGGAAACAAACAAACACAAAACAAAAATGTTTCATAAAGCTAAGTAATTGTAATTGCTGTTCAGGGATATTTGTTTTCACCTGTGATAAAATATTTCTGTTGTGTGCTGTCCAAAAAGTATTTCGGAAAGCAGCAGCCAGAATAAGGTGTTCCTACTCAATGTTTGAACTCCTGGCAAAAGAGAGAACAGGCAGTAGGAAGTCCTTGAAAACAGAGGAGGCAAATAAGGTCCATCAGCCTGCCAGAGTGCAAGCACTCAAAATAGTTTGCTAAAGCTGATCATCTCCCAGTAAGACTGTCTTTATTTTTGAGATCTGCCTGTTGATATATAGTAAAAGATCTCCAAAGCACCTAATTGCTATTCAGGACATGGTCTGTTCACACTTAGCAGCCATGGCATCTTGCTGACTTCAGAGAGAAGCAGTAGTTATCAGCCCTGAGCAGCAAAAACTCCCAATGTTTTATCATTCCTGCATACAGCACCACACCTTCATACAGCAGTTGCTCCATTGAAGGTAAACTTGTAGGAGATGGTGTGTATATTGGACTAAAGTACTTGGGAGCAACTCAGTAGGAGTTATGTATATGCTGCTTGTCACCCAGGTTAGGCAGACATTTGCCTAACTCCTGGGAATTTCAGTGAAAGCTAGGCATAGAAGCCTTTTTGTGGGGCTGGATCTGAAGTCTTGCAGCATCTACAAATCCATGTTTAAGAGGAAGTCACCCAAGAAGAAACTATGTTTGAGTCTTTTAAGACTTTTACTTCTACTCTTGATCTCCAAACTTTGTGATAGCCTGTGAAACTACTGAAAGTCTGCTGAAAAAAGTGGATGAAACAATTTCATTTGAAGTATCACATGAAGCAAAATTCAGCTTGTTTCAGGCTCACCAAAACAATCTTCACATAACCACTAATATTTAATTCAAATTTCTTTTGCACCTCTTAGACTGCACTTGATGTTTGCGCTGCTTTTCCCCTTTTCACCTACAAAACGAAAAAGGTTATTCATGAGGCTGACATTTGCAGCTTTTCCTGTTAGACATCCAGAACCATAGTAAATAGTAGGTTTCTCAAGGATCAAACCAGTACTTGTGGGGATACCTCTCCCATGACCTCTGATCTCAAAGGCAGTCTATCCAATGTCTTTGACTCAGTCTTGAGTATTTGGACAAAGCCACTGTCAGATGTTTTCCTCAATGATAAAGTAGCTATCAGCAGATTCAAGACCTTAGAAAGAAATCCTTTGAAAAGGCTCTCGGTGAAGTATAGATGAATACAGGCAGGATAAGAGTGGTGAGGAAACAAATAAGGGACGTATTCTGGAATAATGGGTTGTGTCAGAAGACCCCTTTGGGAAGTTCACAGTCAGCATAGGTTAGAGAAGCCTTCAGAAACTTATCAAACAGCATTTTACACAGCCAGGAGGAAAAGCAAGCTATAGGTGATTAAAAGCTGGTCCCTCTGAGCTGTGCTATGTGCTCAAGACCTGCCAAACTCAGACACAGTGCTTATAGCTAAGGTCATTAAGTATTTCTTCTTAGTTTTTCTACCACACATTAATGCTTTCATAAGTTTCAACACTGAACACTATTTCTCCCCATAACAAATATTTTATTGCTGCTAATTCTGTGTATAGGTGGAAAACGTTACATTATTTTGATTCTACAAGCTGGATTTTCCTTCCTGCTAGATAGCCCTCAGGACTGTGCAAACACAGTGGCAAAAGCTGAAACATTTTTGCCCCCCAGTGCAAAACCAGCAGGCTACATAAGTAGAAAATTCCTCAGACCTACACTGAAAAAGCCAAATCCTCCCAACCACTCGGTCATCTTAGGTGTACCCAATACACTAAAAAAATAAATCAGAAAGTGGAAGAAAAAAAAGGTGAAAGTCAGTCANGCTGTGTATACGTGGAAAACATTATGTTATTTTGGTTCTACAAGCTGGATTTTCCTTCCTGCTAGATAGCCCTCAGGACTGTGCAAACACAGTGGCAAAAGCTGAAACATTTTTGCCCCCCAGTGCAAAACCAGCAGGCTACATAAGTAGAAAATTCCTCAGACCTACACTGAAAAAGCCAAATCCTCCCAACCACTCGGTCATCTTAGGTGTACCCAATACACTAAAAAAATAAATCAGAAAGTGGAAGAAAAAAAAGGTGAAAGTCAGTCAGCTTTCTAGTAGAATCAGAAACAAAATTTTCTTTATTTCAAGAATTTTCACTAAGCCCAAGACAAGGGGAAGGATCTGTGGTAGAGCAATTTTCCCCTTTGTTCAACTCTCTCCTAGGGATTTATATCCCTCTGAGTCCAAGAAACATTACAATACATTTTAAGTCACACTGAAAAGTCATTTCATTGTGAGCCATTATTCACACCAAAGCAACATAAACCAAACAGGCTAATTAATATTTCCCATGGATTAATTATTCAACATACCTCCTACTGCATAAGGATTTCCTTCACATTACTCTTTCTCTGCCTCTTAAAAGGCATATTTAGTCTAGCTAAGATAGAGCCAATAACCCCACAACATCCTCACAGTGCTGAGTGGGACACTGGCACCTAGAAGGGTGTTTATCACACATCTTGGGAGGGGTCGGAGCCAGGACAGCTGACCCGGATGGGCTGTTCCATACCATGTGACA
>VZTO01019407.1:0-31801 GCA_013400615.1 Syrrhaptes paradoxus
AAAATTTCCTCACAATAGAGTGGTCAAACGCTCAAATGGGTACCCAGGGAGGATCAGGGATCTCCGTCCTTGGAGATAGTTAAACTCAGCTCAACAGTACCTTGAGCAACCTGAGCTGACTTTGAAGTTGGCCCTTCTTTGAGTCGGGGTCTAGACCTGGTTACTTCCAGAAATCTTTGCCAACATAAATCACTCTGTGATTCATGCGTGGCATCTGGATGTCTAAAAACTTTTTACATAGATGGTAGGTCCTCGTTTTCTTTTGAACACATTGGCCTGGTTTTCATTGCGCTAGTCTCCTGGTCTGGCCATGGAGATGGCACTACTGGTTCCTAACAATTATCTCCATGCTGGAAATTCTCTGCTAGTACAGAATTTTCTGTGTGGGGAAGATAGATTTATTTTCTTATGCAGGAGTAAGTCTTGGTGACATAATTTGGTATTGTTGGAATATATTAGCTTTCTGTTTATGCTATCTGAAAAAGTGATCTGTCAGCCAGGATATGAAATGTATGGATGTGTTGAGTTACTGCTGTTTTTACAGAGTGTCCTTTTCCCGTTCTGTTCATTTGATGCATCTGAGAGTTGGGGTACTGGACTGCCTTTCAGTGTTTCTGCATGATACTTAAATAAAAGCACCACAGCAAATTGTTTTACAAATGTAAATTAGTTTGACTTCAAACTCTTCTGAGTTTTTCTTCCTCACATGGGAAAGCTTGATGCCAAAAGGATCAAATTGGTGCAGTTCATAGATGGGTTTGTTGTGACGACTCTTGATTTGAACTGAAAATTCTTGTTCTTGTCACTTTACTAAATTAGTTTGTCTCTAATCCCAGATTGGTTTGAGCATAAATTGGTTTATATCTAGCTGTGTCTAACTTTGCTAATAGACAAACTCTATAATTTGTTTAATTCTACTGAAGTCCTGGAAACTAGGTATTTGTAACTGAGGTGATAAGGTGGCTCTTAGAAAAATACATGGGAGGAAACATGTATGGGGATCATTAAATGAACACTGCCAATGTGATGCTGTCAAAGAGACTGTGAGGACAGTCTATTCCTAACAAATTAGTCTTTATTAATACAAAGGATCAGTTGCTAGTGTCACTGTCTAGTGAGTAGGAAGAAGAAACTTCCCAGCTTTATTGCCTTCTCCAGCTCTGCCTTCATCTTGGTGCATGATCTCTTCAAATCTGAACAATTATGTTAGTGCTACTTTTCTTCCTCAAATACAAAGTAATTAAGTATTACTGTGGTGTATTTATGAGGCATGGGTTCTCACTTCGGAGAAATAGTTTCCTTGCAAAATGAGAACAACTGCAGAAAAGAAGACGTAGCATTTGGAAGAAAACCCCAAATTGCATGCAAAAGGGATGAGCAAGATATTTTCCCTTTTGCTTTTTTGATTTCTATCAATAGCTACGTAGTCAGGCAGCGAGTTGGGTATTTACTGGGTTGGGTGCACGGGCCTGGGTGAAGTTGAGCAGTACGGTAATTGGTGAAGGGCATGGGTGCATGGCTCCTATCAGAGCAGGCTGCTAAATCACAGCATCGCACAATGGTGTGAGAGTCCAGTGCTCCTCGTCCAGTCCCTGGCACCGCTGTTTGAGGCTCTGGTGCTGCTCCCTCCTGTGGCCATCGGTCACAGCAGCCTGGCTCCTGCCACCAGCAGGTCCAGCTGCAGGGGAATCCAGCAGGGAGAAGAACCACTTTTGCAAAACCTGATGACTCCAAGCTCTGCCAAATGCTTCAAAAAAATTGGTCAGTCTCAGTAAATCTCTCGGCTCCAGTTTTTTACGAGACATATAGTGGTGATAATTCCTTTTTTAGATATTTAAAAATAAATAGGCTAGGTTTTCTTCAAGTTTTTCTTTTAAATTTCAGTAAAATGTGAACTTTGAAATGTTAAAACCAGAAGAAAAAACTGAAGAGTGCGAACCAAAAATCTGGATGTATTTTTGAGATACAAAAGCAAAACACCTTTTTTTACTTCCACCCCTCAAAAAAAAGTTTTTTCCTTGATAGAATTGCTGAAATTTTAATAGTATTTTTCCATGACATGGGAAAAAAATGTTTCCTGACTCTATTAGCTTAGTCAGTGCTGACTTGCATAATAGCATCTTAACAACTGTAAAATAACCATCCTCTTTTTAGCTATAGATTTTGCATTTGGAAAGCTTATTCCTCAGCTATAAATAAAAGGGGATGAAAATACACAGTGAGCTTGTGGAAGCACTGGAGAGCCATATTTTTGGCCAACTCGAGTTGGTGTACCTTTGCAGTTTTTATGCCAGCTGAGCACACATGGTCAAACTTCTGCCTCGTCATATTGACTTCATTATTTTAAGACTTTATCTATATATCAGTTTTCAAAATGTAAAATGGATGCCATTTGGTGTATATTCTTTAGTTTTCTAACAGCGAGAAACTGCAGGATACTATCTTTTAAAAAAGGATTGCTTGGAGGGCTTTGGTGGCTGAGCCAGTCAAAGTGAAAATACATTATTGCATTATATTAATGTAGAAATTATAGTTATTTGCTGAAATAAACACCCACTAATTGGTGATACTTATAAATACTTAGTGAAAGGCTTAGTACCTCTAACCTCCTTTAGATTTAGTTATTATTTGAAGCTGTTTAGAAAAAAAACACTCCGGCAAAAATTTGTGCTGTTTGTACAGGAATAAAGTTACAGGTTGAATTTCATGGTTTTTTTTGTAAAGTGTGCTAGTATTATCCTTTGACCTTTTACTTCAGATTAATGTCAAATGTCACTTGTAAAACCTTCAGCTACATACAGTCTTCTTTCAAATAAAAAGTTGATTATGTGATGAGATTAAATTGTCTATTTACCCTATTTTAGGGACTGATGTATGTGACTTTATGTAGGAGAGCCATTGACCTTAATAAGTAAAGCTCCAGTGCATTCTGAAACAGCCAACATTTTGGTCTATTAATCCAGGTTCGATTGATTCATTATTTTAGGCCTGTACTTTGTGCTTTTATGATGAGCTTACTTCATTTTAATACTACATTATCTTGAACATCAGCTGTGGGTATGAAATGAGATTAGTTGACTCTAACATGAGAATGGATTAAAAAAAATGAAATAGTGTTCCTTAATAATAAATTGTGCCTACTGCTGTACTCTTCAGATGAGGCAACCTAGTTGTAAAAGTGCAAATAGACTAAAAATAATCATTCTCTCCTC
Organism: Syrrhaptes paradoxus; assembly: GCA_013400615.1. Taxonomy (NCBI): domain Eukaryota; kingdom Metazoa; phylum Chordata; class Aves; order Pterocliformes; family Pteroclidae; genus Syrrhaptes; species Syrrhaptes paradoxus. The sequence continues at coordinate 3,213 of VZTO01019407.1, forward strand.
CTTTAATGAAAGTGAAGTTTTCCTTTGCATTTCTCTGGAGGGAGGTACATGTGTCTGTGTGCATGTGTGTGAGCTCTGGGGAAGATGATTGTCTGCCTGGCTTTGTCTTATGGCAAAGTTATAAAAATTAAGACTGTGTCAGAAATCAGGGATTTCATCAACATCCTTGTAGAGAGATCTGCATCCTGAGACCAGGCTTTTTGAGTCATCAGAGAAGCTGTGTGAACAGGTACTTGCAGAATATAAGCCATAGGATCCAACTACATTAGCTTTAATTGTCTCTAGATTGAGACCCTCAGCTTCCTCCCTTAAGCCACCGAAAGTGGTTTAGATTATTATGATTTTCACAACAAATATCAGCTTTCAAATTCCACATGCTGTTGCAGAACCTTGTCATTCTTGCAGTCATGTATAGTTACAATGACTTATCTTAAAATAATACTGATGTAAAGCATCCGGTGCATTTCACAGTCATCATGTATGTATCTTGATTACTGGAACGAAGGATGGAGACAAGGTCAAAAGCTGGATTTTTCTTCCTTTTGAAATCAGTGAGGTTTTTAAATCTTACTTCATTAAAAATCTATTGCCTTCTTCCAAGTGTCTTGGAATAATCAAACTTTTATGTTGAGTTTGAACACTTTGAATGTAATTTTACTGTCTGTGTGCAAAAGTGAAGCACAGAGAGGTGCTCTTTCAGGTGCAGCAAATTCCTTCCTTTTTACTTGTGAGTGCTGGATGTAGACCAGACTAATGTGCTAATCCATTAACGCATTACTTTAGGGAGGGCAGCGGCTGTCAATTTGGGGCGTTTCCAGTCACTTTAAGGTATCAAGATGAAGCATTCATCAGAAGATGGTCCCCATGCACCATATACTTTATACTTTATGAAAGAGGTTGCAAATTATGCTCTGCATTTGTAAGTGGCTTTTTTTCTGCTTTTTACAGTTTTTCTGTTTTCCTCTGAATCTCAGTAACTGATGGAAAATATTTCCACAGATGAACAGGTCAGGACAGAATTTAGCCTTTACTTTCAAGGAAATAAAGTGTTGAAGGTTAGTGTGAGCTGAAGGTGAAGGGCTTTTGCTGTTTGCTTTTTTCTTATGTGACACTTATTAATTCTGGTTCTATTTTAGAAAGCAGGTGATGAAGTGGACGTAATACTGTTGGGCAACAAGTGTGACAAGGAGTCAGAACGTGTAGTTCCAAAACAGAAAGGAGAAAAGGTATCATTGATCACTGGTACTTTCTTTGGGTTCTCCTGAGTATCTTACTATGTGACTGTGAGCTGTTACATTGAAAATAATAGAAAGCTCCTGAATTCCAAAAATTATATTAGGAATTGCTTCAGTTGTGGAGTTCTGGAGTTTGTTTGTTTGTTTTTTTAACATATGAGCAGAAATACAAAAGTAACTCCTAGCTGATCTGTTTAGATTTTTATTTTAAAGGTTATAAAGTACTTTAAAAGTTGTAGGTGGTATGAAAGAAATCTTCTATTTTGAACTAAAGCTAAAAAGATTTTAGAGTCTGCATTTCTGAGTACTGTTTTAATGTGCTATAGTAAAATGTAATGCATAATACATTCTGCATAATTTTTCTGCTACCACCCATCATTGATTTTTTTTGATACAGCCTGACTATAAAGAACTATTACAGTTGCCTCTGACCATGGGTGAGGGAAGAACTGGTGTTAAGTGGGGAGTGCTGTTTTAAAGGCAATGGCAAATTGCTCTCACTGAGGAACAAGGAGGAAATCCAGGAGCTGTGCTATGACAGAAGAGATTGTGATAATGACTAAATATAGGCCACATTTATACCAGTAAATTTTGCAACTGCAAACTGTATGCATCTGTTGTTTGGGATTGAAATGAGCCCTTCTATTTTGCTTTCAGGCATGGTGAGTCAGGCAGGATGTCTTGTGTTTGAAGAACAGAACGCCGATAATTTCTTGCCAATTATATAGTCTCAGATTAGGGAACTTTAAAAAAACGGCATCACCTTTTCAACAGCTTTACTAATAGAAACTTTTGAAAGTTCATTGTTCATGTGCAAGACACTTTCAATGTTAGTGTACTGTATCAGTGTACAAGGAATAAGGTTGCTGACAAATGCATGTATACTCTCACTCAAAGAATGCTCTGTCAGAGATCTAGAGTCACTGGGTGCATGTGCACAAGAGGGCAGTAGTAGGGTTTTGCATGTGGTATTAACCGTGACATTTTCTGACTTCTGCGTATTTAACCATGTAATAAAAATTTCTCTTAATGTAGTATGTTTTTCAGAAACAAATCATTATCCTCTCACCAATGAATCTGCTTTCTAGATTTCTCCCGTGTTTTGAGGCAAAGCAACTCTTCAGTTATATTATTTCTTCTTTTAATGTGATTTATAAATGCTAAAGAATCTGACTGAACCAGCTGGAGAAAGATTCCGTTAGCAGAGAGGGCTAATAATTGTCCTCTCACTCCAAGGAAGAAAATATCCTTATTAAGTGGAGAAAATAATTTGATACTAACTCTGTCACATAAGAATTCATACTTATATGTTTCATATTACCCAGTGAGTATAAGCTGTAAGCATTGTTCTGGTCAGGTCTTGCAGAGAAGGCCCCTTGATTCCCTGGGAATCTTATCATCTATGTTGGCATTTCTAAAACAATCTGTCATAACTGGGGGGCCATCGTATGCCATTTTATTGACTAATTTAATGCTGAGAAAATATTTTTTGTTTTCTTTTGTAATTATATAATTTTGATCACTCAGAAATTGATGTATTTCATTGTAACACTATGAAGTATTTTCTTGTATTAATAGCTTTTTATTGACTTTGAGAAAAGTTTGAACTCAACGTTCTTGGGCTCCTCCATTCCCCCACCTCAATAACATTATCTTTGTCTCTCAAAAATAAATATAAATGTTGAAGGTTAGATGACTTAGTAGAATGTGGCCATTTTTCTCTTATCGAATCTTTCTAACAGAAAGAGCCAAGCAAAATATTCTTTCTTTTTTTTCTTTTGCTGTCTTCATGTGCCTGACTTCAAAGCTGATCTTACAGGTGCGATACAAATTAAAAACATTCTGCATAGTTCTAGGAATATTTCAGACACATCTCTCTGATTCAACACTAAGAAATCAGAGCAGCACTTTGCTAGGAAGTAGTATATTTTGAGTTAAAATAAATGAATATTTGAATTAAATGTAACCTTATGAGAGATATTGGCATTACTTATTATTGTAAGTAAGAGATGAGCTTATTTTACTCAAGATCTCCAAACTGTTCTCAAGGATAATATAAAATAACATGTCCCAGTAGTATAATTCATATAGGTTTGTAGACGTACTTAGGTATTTTATTTATGGTTCTATTCAAGATGCTCCCAAAGGCAAAACAAGTAGTTATTTGAATGTGTCTTTCCAAATTCTTTATGAGAGGGAGCAGCCAAAGCTGTCTTTATGCTTCCAGCTGCTTTAACACTGGACTATTGGGGTTTTTTTCCATCTAGCTACATTTTTAGAGGATTTGCTTGCCACAATATTTGCCAGTATGCAAGGTGAATTGGAATAATACATACATTAATCTTCTTTGAGCAATATGGTACACATACAGAGAAAATGGGGGGGCATTGGTAGGTGTAGTAGGCAATGTAGTAACATGATACAAAGAAGGCTGAAGGCTTTTTAATTTTTTTTCTTTTGCATTGGTCATCACAAATGGAGCTTGCTCCCAGACCTCTGCATGTGCTGGCATGGTTTGGGAAGGAGCAGGTCAGCCAGCAGTGGGAAAGCAGACTTTGGATTAGAAACTGCTTAGGAAAGTTGAATGCATCCATGGACATGATGAAGTTCACAGTTGTGCTGATAGAGCTAGTCAATGTGGTTGGGGCCACTGTCAGCCAACTCAGAAAAATGGTGGTCAGAAAAACGTGGAGAGATCCCTGTTGACTAGAAGGGTGCCATAATTACACCTATCTTTAAAAAAGGCAAGAAAGAGGGTTCAGGGAACTATAGTCAGTCAGCCTTGCTTCAGTCAGTGGAAGGATAGTGGAGCATGTTGTCATTAAATCCTTTTCCAAGGACATGAAAAGGACACAAAGATAATCTAGAATAATCAGCAGGGCAAACTGGACTTCACCACGCTCTTTGCCTTCTGTGCTGCCAGGAAATGACTGTGTGGACAAGGGAATAGCAGTGGTTATGATATGTCTTTAATTTAATAAGGCTTTTGTCACCCTCTCCCATGGCATCCTCACTTGGAAGCTAGGAAGCGTGGGCTGGACAAGTGGACCATTAGGTGGACTGAAAATTGTCTGGACTACTAGAGGTAGTGATCAAAGGCTGTGTGTCTGGTTGTTAGCTAGTAATGAGCAGAGTACATCAGGGGTGTGTAGTAGGGCTCATGTTCAACGTCTTCAGTAGCATCTGCTTGACAATATAAGGAGTTCTGCATGTGACATGAACCTAAGGAGTGTGATGGGCACACAGAATGGGAGAACACCAATTCTGTGGGACGTTGATAAACTTGAACAGTGGGCCAACAGAAACATTATGAAATTCAGTGAGAAGTGCAAAGATTTACACCTGGGGTGGAATAATCCCAGGTCACTGCCCTGCTGCAAAGGACTGGTGGGTTACAGTGAACACCAGCTTGAATATTAAATCAGCAGTGTTCTCTCATTGCTTAATAGCGTGAGGGGTTACATCAGAGGGATGGTAGATCAGGGGAGACTTATTATCTGCCCCCCCTACTTAGTAAAAAGGAGCATCTCTTTTTTTATATTTAATCACGCCTCTTTTTCTACAGTTTTTGTCACATTTTTATCTATGCTTTTCTGCAGGCAATCCATTAGTTTCCTCTAAATAATTGCCTAGGAGGGTTCATTTTACAAATAAATCAAAACATTGAGAACAGACCCACTAGAGTTTATTCTTCTTACTTACAAGTAAAGATAGGTTTAAGAAGCTGTTTCAAAAATGCAAAAATTTAAGAAGAATGCTTTAAGAGTTACCTGAAATTTATCAACTAAGGATGAGTATAGAGTACATTACTGAGCTGACATGTGCTTAATCAGTGTTTATATAGCATGTTAGAAGCTGTCAGAACACCTCCTTAATCTCTTGCTATTAGTATTAGGAAGTGTTTTTTTCCTGCTGACTGTTTATCCCATTGCCTACGTTTGTTTTTCAGCTTGCTTGGGAACACGGAATACCCTTTTTTGAAACCAGTGCTAGAGATAATGTGAACATTGAGAACGCATTCTCAGTCTTGACGAAGGAAATACTGGAAAAGGTATGCTCTGTTTCAGAGTAGAAAGAAAATGGGAAATTTTTCTTGACAGATTGGGTAGGAGGTTGTAAATGCAGAAAAGATTTAGCAAAGCACAGCCAGTGCTATTTCTGCATTGTGGAGTAAGTATTTTGGGGGGATACTGTAGCTGTAGATATACAGAGGAGGAACATGGGGAGAAGGATTGTGGGAGAAGAGAACAACAGAAGAGGAGAGCAGGTAAAATACAGTTCAGAGAGAAAGTGAAAATTCAGGAAAACTGCATTTATGGCTTTCCATCCCATGCTATTCTTCAAGGGAGGGCTTAACATGTCAAGAGTAGTTCCACTTCTGTGCCAGGAAGATTCCTTCTTCTGTAGGTTTCTGCAAAATATGCACACTTTGAAGATGCTGCATGCTGATGGAATGAGCGGACCTTTTACGTTCAGCAATCAAATGTTTTATCCAAAGTTCATAGTTGTTTGTTTGGATGATTTACGCTAGGGCTTCTGAAGCTATTAGGACCTAAAGATTTGAGTTAATTAGTGGTAGAATCAATACTGTAGATGTCAGAGTCAGTATCTCTACCTAGAGTGTGTTGGCTTAAAGGTCCTTGCTCTTCAGAGTTGCAATACTTTTGTGGGACTGAATTATTGTTAATTAGCTCTGAAAATGTTTTGCATCACAATTTATTTTTAGACAGTAGAATATTATTTTAGACATTAATGGATGTTCTTCATGCAATGGATTATCATTGCCATTCATCACCAATATTAGTTATACAAAACTAGCCTTCCATTCCGTATACTCTTGAAGTCATAATAAAGATAAATGAGCAAAATTACTGACAAAGTCACAAGTTGCAGTGTTTTGATTAAGTAGCCATAGGGGATGGTCAGAATAATAGCTCAGGGTCGGACTGCTTCTAAATCAAGGTCCTGTCGTATTATACAGTAGCACAAGCTGTAGGTCGTTATTTTGGGGGAGAAAAAAAGAGGAAAAAAAAGCGCTTTTGATTCATTTAGCAAGAAGATAAAGCTCAGCAACTCAACAGCCAAATATTCTTTGGAACAGGAGGATAATGGCAGGTCCTTGAATAGTTGGCAAAATGTCTCAGATAACTCTGATTTTCCTGTAAATGAAAAAGACATTGTCTATCATGAATGGGGAATATATTTGTTAATATGAAGCATGAAAACTACGAAACAATAGCTATGATCATAACTGCTGCAAAGGCAAATACGTGTGAAATGAGCATTTCTGCCCAGTGCTTTTGGGTAAGATCCGAGAGGATTCTCTGCAGTGTGCAGAAATGATGTTTGGATATTTCTCTCTTTAAGACCACTTGCACATATTTTACTTTAAGTGGAACTTTAGTATTCCTTCTCATGTTCATGAAAATTCATGGGTTTTGTAGCGTGACACGCACAAATTCAGACCATGTTGAAAATGCTGTAGTGCTGCATGGCTTCACCTAGAGCTCCTTGAGACAGTATTTTGGTTAGTGCTGCTTGTACAGTTGTTCACTCTGCCTGCACCTATGTGTGTTTGGAAAACATGTCCATGAGAATTTGTCAACTTCGTCTGGAGTAACAATTGCACCTTATCTAGAAATGTTTGCAGTCCCTCATGGGGACTGCATCACATACCATTACTTCGGTGTGTAATTTGCCATTTTTAGGTAAATGCATTTGTTGATTTAAACAAGGACTCCTTTAGCCCAGTTGGTTTTGCTACTGGCCTAATAAAAAAGAGTTCACAGTAAAAAAGATAAATCCACCATACAGTTTCATCATGGTTTTCAGGTTCGACAAAATAATTTACTTGTTCGCAGAGCTGTGAAATCTGAATGTAGTCCTTGAATTTTAACTTCCTCTAACTGATGAAATTTTGGAGAAGGGAAAATGTAGTGGGAAGTGTGACTAGTAGCTGTGAAAAATGACATGATAGATGCCAGTCTGAGATCACTACGGAATGGATGTACAACTGAAGTGGTGAAATATTTACTTGCTGCTTGTAAAAAGGGGATAGAGCTTTGCAGAGTGTCTTGGCCCAAGACACCTATGTCTGAGGTAGCGGGATATAGGGCCTCGCTTACTTCTGTAGTAGGACCACCTGTCTCAGACTGATGAGATTCTTCAGTGGAAGCATGTCATTGCTTTATCAGTTTTAAGGAACTCCCTAGAAAAGTCTATTATTTTGGGGAAATCTGTGGAGGTCATTCAGAAGTAAGATAGTAGAGGTAAGGCAGGCTGGCAGGCAGCAGACCATTCTCAAATGCATAGCAGTAGGCTGTCTTAATCTGGGGAAATCTAAGATTTTGTTATATACACTCTTGTTCACTCTTGTTCACCATCTACTACAGGCATTTCTTTATTAACTAAATCTACAGAGAACACTCCTGCAGATGTGGAAGATCAGTGTCTGGAGTTATAGAGCTCATACAGAAATAAAGAGCTTCTTGATGGTCTTGAAATTTAGAAAAAGTTATGGCTCAGTGGAGGCCTGGGAAGAAAAACATACTAAAATGTGTCAGACATAAAAAAAAAACCCAGATTTTTTGTTGCCATTATTTTGTACTGCATTTTCCCGCCTCTTCTTTTGTGGTTTTACTTGTAGTTGGCTTAAGGGAGAGAGAGAAGACTTCTGTATCCTGTCAATTCAGATAACTAAAGCATTGTTTGACCTTTCAGATATTTATAATCTCACCCCTCCTATGCTGTGTCTCCATCCTACAGCTCTAATTCACATGGGTAGTCTCATTAAAACAATCAGCTGTTATTTGACAGTTTACATTGGTAACAGCTAAGGTAAGCTACTCCGTACTTTTGAGAACTCACAATTTTCAAACCAATCAGTTGATAATAACCGATTTGATTGTATTCAAAAGGCTGTAGTGGAAATGAATGTTAATGCCACAGCTTATTCCAGGGGTTTGCTTAGACATGGTGACAAATAACAGTATTTTATTTATTCACAATTCTTATGAGTCTCAGATATGCCTAAACCTGCTCATTAACAGATGGCAGCTGTTCCTTACCAATGCTTCTGGTTGCTAGTGAACTATTTGTACTTGTGAGTCAGTCCTCAAAAAACACCCAAAACCAAAAAAATACCACCCAGAATGCAGTTAGTATTTGCACTTTTGTATTGTTTGGTTTCATGGCTGACGAGCAGTACTCTTCTCAACTGGCTTTTCAAAAAAATATTACAAGCCTTTGTATTTCTGTCTTTGTGGGTCTGGTGGTTGGTATTTTTCTAAACGAGGAGCAGAAGGAGGGAAACTGTCTTCAAAAAAAACTAAAAGAAAAGAAGCTTCTACCCTTTTCTGAAGACTGCTTTAAAACTAACCAAAACGTATGGTCTGCCTACCTCCCATGAGCAATTGGCTACTATGTTAATATAATATTAAATAAACTGCTGAGCAGTCAAAATCCATTTAAGACCTTACCCTGTGCTGTTGAGAGTAACATTTGGTGTTTAACAGCTGGATGTTATTTGAGTTGAACATTCAGAAGTAGCAGCCCTCAATTCCGTTCTTCCTTCTCCTCTTTACCTTCCTTTCCAATGGCAACAAGTTTCTTGAGCTTACACTGTGAGTCCCATTCCTTTGCTCCTAAAGTAACTTTGGAATTTGCTGTCTGATTTTAAACAAATTTGACAGGTCAAACTAAAAGATAATTAAACTCCTAAGGAGTTCCTTCAAAATAAGGTGCTGGGTGGAGATGAGTCAGAGTACTCTGCAGAAGGAAACTCTCCAGCATTAGTTTGGACAGTATTAGACAGAGATGACTACACAGAGAGACTGAAAAATGCTTTGACCAGCCACTCCGGCTGGAGCCTGCATCACGGATAGCCAATTTAATTCACTGCAAGACCCAAATCCATAGGAAATCAGATTTTATTATTGTCAAGGTTCATGGAATTGCTAGTTGGTCTAAGAAGATCCCTGTGTCTCCAGCAGTGCACATTCAGTGTTTCTTTGTTATCCTCAGTCATGCATGGAGCCCCAGGCACTATTTGCCTTTTATTTATCTTGTACTGACCACAGAATATTAATTTCTTTGTAATGTTTTTCATAATGCTTGTGATGCTGTATTTTAGTTCTGTTTTAGATTTTTATCTTCATAACCTTCTTAGTAACATTAGGTAGTGTATTCAGCATATGGGGACTAAGGTACAGAGATTAAAGCAAAGAGGATCAATGGTACCAACTCACTTAGTGCTGGTGCTACGTAGGGCATAATTTTATTACACTGTCTTGCATAGTAAATCAAATTTTTTAAAAAAGTATTTTTTGGACATTGAATGAGCCAGATATTCTTCTGGAAACAGTAGCATATGATTATGTTATGTAAATCAAAACTTAATCACAGAGGATGAGATTCATCTTAGCATGCAACCTTAGTCATCTAAAATTTGCATGACTTGTCTGGTGTGGTTGTCTGGAGTAATCTCTATTAAGTGGAAAGAGATGCATCTTTTTGGGATAAAATTGTCTTCTGGAGGCACCTTTCTCTCCCCATTGATGATAGAGATCTCCATGTCTCAGCCTATCTGGCTTCATATGGTTGAAGTTAAATAAATGAACTCCAGGACACCAAAGGAATATTACACACTTGAGTTGCTTCTGGCATTTGCTGCTTCTGCAAGATCTTGACTTTCAAGCCAGATTACTCTCTTAAATAGGATTTTTGAGGTGCAGCTATATTAATCCTTACATAGATGATCTGTAGGGTTGAGGAACCTCAGAGTAACAGCACAGATGTCTTCTCAAGTTTGTGAAATATCTAATTGCAGTGCAACATTGTTATAGTCTATGTGGTATTAACAGAAGAGGGAGATAGAGGTCCACAGTTTGCCATGGGTTAGGTGTTTTAGACATTGTGGAACATTGTGCTGGCTTTGGGAGCAAGGAAATCCCCATTTCTTGAGGCAGGTATTCTGCAGCAGTTAGATCCTGCTGTGCCTGACCCCATATCTTCTCCTGCTCCTGTCCCTGTCCCCCACAGTGATTGCTTTCCTTGATAATATATCCCTTGCTCTTGCTTGATGCTGCTTGTGTCCAGTCCTGACCATTTGTGTTGCAAGAGGACTGTCTTGCATTTTGAACAAGTAGTTTGATCTACAGCATACAGGGAGGATACACATAGAGAAAAGAGCAGGACTGATCTTCATAACTGAGCTCTCTCTACTGGCAGTTCAGGCACAGGAGCCACATGAACTTTATTGCATGAAGTTCTCTGCCATGCTTTGCCAGTCTTTGTGAACTATCACTGTTAAATATAAACTAAATTATTGCAGTCGTTAAGTACGATCATTTTGTCATGAGAGAGAATAAAAATCCCTGGAATTTCAAGAAGTTATAAATAATAGTAACTTCAATTACAATTCCTTCTGCTTGTTTCTCTAAAGCCCATAGTTTTCCCACAGGCACTCCGGGTCTACCTTTCTTGAGGGCATTGAAATGTATAGGGTTAAAGCCTTCCATAGTGAACACCACCTCCAAAATAACTAAACCAGTATCAAAATACCAAGAAGTGGTGCCAGAGCAGGTGAATCCAATTTGGCATGACACTCTTAATCTGAGCAGTTTTCTATCAAGGAATGGGCAGCTGATGTTTGCTTAGATTTGTAAGTTTACTCCTTTAGAAGCTATTCAAAGAGCTTCCCTTATTTTATTGATGATATTTCCCTTTGTATACCAGCTTAGCTTTCTTTTACTGATTAAAAGAAAAAAAAAAAAGAGAGAAAAAGCATTTGGCATCTCAGCCATCTCATCACAATTCCTGTTTTTAGAAGGTAGTTATCTATTGCACACCATTGATACAAACTCTGCGTAGACCTGGGGAGGAAAGACAGCCGGCTGTGGAGACCGGGTCATCCTGTTTGATTTTCTCCACTGATTCACCAGGGAGCTTAAAACCAACTTAAACAGATGCCCGCCTGTTAGGTGAGACGTCTGCTGCGCTGTTTAACAGGAAAAACTAGTGTTTGATAGCAAGAGATTTCAACGTCTTACTAAAATGACTGCAGGGCACAGCAGCATCTGTATCTGGGGGGTATTCTGAAAACCCCACTTTGCTCAGGATGCTGAAGTGGAAATCTGAGCTTCTTGGTACCATTTTGGTTCTTGTCAGCTTTTCAGAGTTTTCTGCTGTTTGTTGGCTGGCTTGTGGGGGAGAGTTCTAACAGGCTGAGCTGAAATGTGAGCTGGAAGTGTTGGTGTTCAGGGAGCCCTGAAGGAGGAATGCTGCCTGCCTTGTTCTTGCAGTTGGGAGAGATTTGCATACCTCCCTGCTGTAATTTCAGGGGAGGAGGGTGCCCCACCTCTTCCGAGGCTGGGCTGAAGTTGAGCACTATGTGGGATTGCTTGATTGTTCCTTCAGTGCTTTGTGCAGGACTTGTAGTTATGAATGTGGACAGCACATTTGTTTAAATGAATCCCGGGCCCTTATTTGCTTGATGAGGATCCTGTACGGAATAGTCTTATCAAACTGAAGTGATTCTTAAAATCCTCAACTTTTAAATCACTTTTAAAACAAACTATTACCTGGTTTTTGTTTGCGGAGAGGTGTTTCTTGTCTTTCTGTCCTGGCTATTTTGTTGATGAACTACTACCAGATAATGATTTTACACATTCCATGAACCATTTCATTTTCAAATAGCTTTCACCATTCTTAATTGCTTGTAATACTAAGGATCCTGTACTTTACATGAACAGCTTACCCAAAAGTACGATTAAGTGGTAAAATATTTGCAAATAAGCATCTTCAGTGTTCAAGGAACATGCCCATTTCTCCCTTTTAACTGAAGGTGTGAAGTTAGATATAACCTGCAACACTTTGAAATTATCTGTTTCCTCTAAAGTTGAGTGAAGCCTGAATTCCAAAATTGTTCAAACGGGGATTTTCCTAGAACACTTTTACTACTCAGAATGTTCTGTTTTTTTTTTTTTTCTGAAGAAAAAGCAGGAGTGAAACAAAACCTACTTAGTTTATGCCTACAATAGTCAATGCTCAGTGTTATTTCTTGGTCTCAACAGAGTGAATTTAAATTTCTTATTGTACCATTATCTTCCAAAGCTTCTCCCCCTGAATCCCCCAAATCTTATCTCTAAACCAGCGAGTTGTCTTGTTCCTTGAGCTGACAAGGTTATGGCTGTGTACTTTTGAGTCTGCCTTGCCCCCTCTTTTGAAAAGCTCTTCATACTTTACAGTTACTGTCTCCACTTGAAGACTATCAAATACTGTCTCCAGCTAACACAGATTGTATTGGCTAATGCCTGTACTCAAGCACCTTACACAACTGTGTAAAAAATCAAATCAGATGTTAAGAAGATGTTGTGCATGTTGGAATTTGTGTGAACTCTCAAGGGTAATAAACAAATCTTATGTCCGTTGGTACTTGTCACTCTAACAAAAAAACAAGTGAAAGTGCACATGCTGTATTTCTTCATATGTGATTTATATGTGACTAATCACAAGTAATTCCTAAAATCAGTAAGTCACAGTCTTCCAGTACCGTAGAGTCAGAACAATAAGTGTTGTTAATTTTATTGATGACAGCTTTGGCATCCATCCCGAGATTTAGACACTACAATACCTTTCCTGACCTCTGCTCCTGCCTCTATCCATCACTTCTGATCCCTTCCCAGGTGTTTCATTCTGTGCACTGTGGAAGCCTCCCAGGGACTCTGCAGCCCCAGGGGGGATCGGGCTCAGACACTGCCTTTGTGGGGATGGCCCTGGCGCAGGGCAGCCGGCACGCTGGCAGAGCTAAAACTACGGCTATCGAAGGAAAAAGGAAACAAATTCCATCTGTCTTCTCAGAATTTTAGGTAGTGTTAAATATTCTCACCCAAAGAGGCACAAGGCTTCTTGTAACATGGGGGAACTGTATATTTTCTCCTCATTTTGATTCAGCTGAGAAATTTTAGGTGAACCTTCCTGGATGTAGACAGTGTTCAACTACCTTGTGACACTGTATGAGTTCTCAGTTTTGAATCGTGATTAGCGTTGTACTACATGATGCCTTTTTTCCTTCTGCCTTTTTTTTTCCTGGGCTTTGAATTTCATGAACTCCAGCTTAGGTAGCTGTCCCTCTCTTTATTGTCAGAAATTGTTGCTGATGGCTCTTGGGTTTGGGTTGAGAGAGGAATGTGGTGAATCCAGTGGTTGCACTTATTTCTCTGTATCATTACATACTTGGTAAACCTGCCAAGAAGCAAGAAGGAGAATGGCAAGTAGAGAAGTTAGGGCTTTTTTTTTTTTCCTAGACATGTAACAATATTCTCTATGTCCTTGTGCCCGAGTTCAGGGTTCAGTGTTCATAGTTCTAGAGTACAAGATTGCAACATGTACTTGTACGGTATTGCACAACGGGGTTTGATTGTTTCTCTGGTCAGTACTAATTATCTAGTTGAGTTATTGCTGAAAGGAAGAGTCCTGGTTTTGCTGATTTTTATTTTTTTTTTTTAATTTGCTTTTGCAATCAGTGCACAAATGTTTTACAGGGGCGGAGTGCTATTTTGATAGTTTATCTTGATAAAGGCTGAGTTGTTTGCCTTTGGGGAATTAAATAGTGAATTTCACAAAACAAGGTTCTTTATAACAGTTAATAGCCTGGGCCTTTTTTTCGGTCAGTACTGATGTTCTATATTTCCCTATTCCTTTCAACTAACTGGATTTTTGTACCCTATGCTCAGTTCTTCAAAGATCAGTGTACCTAACTGCAAATTAGTGAAAATTGATGTAGTTGGTAGAAGAACCTGTACATCTAAACCAATTCCTGTGAGTAAAGGTTTACAGGATCAGTTCATATGGTTTGCAGTGTCTCCTCTTTCTACTGTCTGTCACTTTCAGAGTCAGGAGAGATGTTTGAGGCAGCTGAAGAATGTAAATATACCAAGCTGGGACTTACACGGCCATCAGTCTTCATCTAATTTATTAGAAAACAGCACAATCTTTAAATTAAATATTGAAAGAAAAATATATCGAGTGACCCCACCAAATCTTTTACATATTAAAATATGTGAAAATTCAAGCTTTTCAGTTATGTTCTAATTGTCTTAATTGTTTGCTTTTGTTTGTTTTACAGAAATCCTGTGTATTGTATGACTTAGATGTTGTGTCTCTAAATGAAAGTAAGAAGCGAACCTGCTGTGCATTCTGAAATGTTGTTTCTTATTCCATTTTCTCTTCAGAAGATATTAACTATTGCAAAGGAACATACAAGATTTTAAGTTATATTACACAAACTTTGTTGCCAAATGTTTTGATATGTTTATATTTTATTTTTGTACTTTTAATGTCAAGTTAAAATGATTATCTGACTTTGGAATTATTAAATGCATCACAGGATGACTGCATTTACACACAAATGTTTGCAGAAATGAGATCTAAGTATACTAATTTTCTCTTATTAAAAAAAAAGAAATTACCTTGACTTTTTTTTAATGTGTTTTTTATACCGGATTTGTAATGTAAGGAACATTGACATACCACACAGGCAGCCTTCTGATACATGAAATCACACATGCTATCCCCCAGATAACGTCTCGTTAAGTAGCTGATATTTACTGCAGTCTGCTAAGATAATTTTCTGGGAATTTTTGGCTTTGTTTCTTTTATATCCATTTCAGAAACAGGTGTTACTTGAACATCCTTGAAGAGCGAGGCTGCAAAGGTGAGGTCTGAGAGAAAAGAAAAAGCCGTATACAAGATCAGTATGTTGCTGAACCTTTATTAGATGGCAGGAAACATGGAGCAACAGAATGCATCCAGTAATAATTATCTTGCTAATATAAACTTTCATCATTCTATAAAACAATTCATGCAGCTGTTAGCAGCATACCTGCATTTTCAAATGTTCCTTTTGTCATAAATGATCACAATATTAAAAGGGTATTCAGTGCTTGTTTTATATTGTGAGATATTTATGCTATTTTCTTAAAGTATAAATACATCAGGTATCTGATTCTTCTCATTTAGATCTGTTTTGTACTGAGATGTAATATCTTTAATTTCAGTGGAGGATATCAGATTTTATTTGAATTTAAATGAGGGCAGAATCAGGATGCCAGTTTCCTTTTCTTTAATCAAAAGCAAAGAGAACACAAATCAAACCTGTGGGACACACACAAAGCAAACACTAATTGGGAAATCTGAAGAATTTTGGTGATTATTTTGTCTTTTTATTACTTTTTTTTTTTTGACTGGAAGGTGTGGTTCTTGCTGATTATTAAATTTAATTGTTTTATCACCATTTGTGAACGAATACTACTACTGTGCAAAATTGTGTTGTGAGCTATCCCAGCACATCCAGAATAACTAACTCCACTGTTCTATTGTTCTGGAGTGTCACTACCCTCCTGAAATATGCCTGCTTCTTTTTTGAGGGCTATTTGCAGGTTGTCATAATATCAAATTATTCTTAAATTTGGTATTGAGACTGTGAGCTCCACTGGAAAATGCTTTCGGAAGCACTTGGGACCTAATGTGCCTGAGCGTCCTGCTGGGTTCCTGTGCCACTAGGCCATTTAGTATGCTTGCAGAAGGGGGCGAAAGGATGGGAAGGGCTACACACTTGAGAAGCTCAACATGAGCTGGCAGTGTGCACTTGCAGCCCAGAAAGCCAACGGTATCCTGGGCTGCATCAAGAGAAGTGTGACCAGCAGGTGGAGGGAGGTGATTCTCCCCCTCTGCTCTGCTCTTGTAAGGCCCCACTTGGAGTGCTGCGTCCAGCTCTGGGGCTTCCAACATAAGCAGGACATGGACCTGTTGGAGTGAGTCCAGAGGAGGGCCATGAAGGTGGTCAGAGGGCTGGAGCACCTCCCCTTTGCCGTTTTTGTCCTTCTCCTTGATATTTTTGAGTTGGTTCCCAACTATCCTGTAGACCTGAAGAGTGAGCAGACCACTCCAGTTTAATTGACAATGGCTGGACAGATTAAGATGATTTTTTTATTATTTGTGATACTCCTATTGATGCATCGCTGTACCAGCAGAATGCAGGATAGCCTAGCACTACTCATGATCCATAATCTCTTTCTGAAGAACTGTTTTTTTTATCCTGGTACGTACTTGTGCAGTTGGTTATTCCTTTGTATGTGTAGAACCTTCTGTTTCTCCTTATTCGGTGGCATTTCAGTTTCTCCAATCTGCCAAGATCTTTCTGAATTGTAATGCTGTTCTCCGGCATAGTTGTAGCCTCTTCCTGTGGATACGGTCTCCAAATGTGAATAAGTCATCAAAGATGTTGATTAAAGTATTGAATAGCTCTGGATCCAAGACAGATCTCAGTGAAATCTCGTTCAATGTATCCTTTCAGTTTAGGAGTACTGATTATTTCTAAATAATTTTGCACTCATTTTATATACTTGTCTAGACTGTATTTTTTTCCAGTTAAGAGCACATTATATGAAACCCTGTGATCCTCGCTCTTCCTGTGCTGTCCATGAAGCCTGTTACCATCTGATAGAAGTAGACTAAATTGATCTGGTATTATTTCTTACTGACAAACCCATGCTGTTACTTCTCATATCTTTATTTTCTAGATTTCTTGTAAATGGTTGCATTACCTGTTGAAATCTTTTTCTTTTGAGTAGAAATTCAGCTAACCAGTTTGTAGAGCTCTTTCCTTCCACCCTTTGAGAGAGATGCAATCCTTTCCAAGTTTACTGGAACCTCATCCATTTCATTCTCTTGGAGATAATCTTGTAGATAATCTTCATTCTTGGAGATAATCAGTAGAAGCTCGAACATTGAACCCTAAGGGAGTTTCATGAAGTCCAGTCTACCCAAAAATCAAATACTTATCTAAGTATCTTCTAGTCTATTTATTCATTTTTCTAGCCTCAACTCTTAGACTTTTGTGCTGCTAGAAGTGAAATCACATCTACCTTCTTAAATTGAACACTGAGATTAAAAAAGGCATTAAGGATACCGACATCTCAGCATCACCAGTCATTAGGTGATGATTAAATGGATTTCCCCCTCTATGGAATAATACACCATTTTTTTCCTTGCTCTTCTCACTATGCATCTTTCCAACATCCAATTTTCTAACATTTTGGGACCTAATCTTTCTGGTTTTGCCCATACATAGGCTATCCATTTATTCATAATTTAGTAATTTGACCTACTTTCTGCTTTCTTTCAGGTCATTGAAGATCTTACGATTCAGCCAAGTTAGTCCTCATTTCTCTTCCTCTCTTTCCTCTGTGTAGATCAGATTCTGCAGTTTTGCCTTCAGCAGTGGATCTCCGATGAACTTTATGCTGTCCTGAACTCATAGAAGTTTAGCTACAACTCTGAGTCTCCATTTAGTTCCTCCTCTTCCTAACAATGAAAATAGATAAGAGGATCAGACTGATTAGTAATTTTAATTTCTTCTCTGTATAGCCAATCAGAATTTCAAACATAAGAATTTTTTCTATACATTTTTCCTTCTCACAGTGTGTTTTTTACTACTTTTTGCTTGGGTATGATCCGGTCACTGGCCTGTCTTAGGGAGATGCAGTGTTTGCAGGGTGCCTGACCTCTGCCAGCTGATGCAGCATGCTTCACCTAACACTCCAGATAGCATGAGTGCTCTCCACATCTTTTGCTCTCCTGGAGGAAAAAAACCTCCCTTTTTCTAAGCATCTGCATCGTGGAATATGTTCACAGAGTGTGCCACTGGGGAAAAACCACCACTCCCACCAGAAAGGACCAAAAAACCTCCCACCAAGCTCGAACACTGTGTTTGGAGGCATTTTCTCAACTAGAAGGCAGGATGTAAGTTGAGAGCATTATCTTCATTTAGTTCTCTCAAAAGCTGGCTGGGTAAGAGTGTCGCACAAATTCCCACAGATGGAATTCTTAGAATAAAGAAAGGTTAAATAAGGGATTTGACTGTAAAAAGGAGGACACCTCTTACAGTGAAATAGAAGATAAAAGGTGAACGTTCACACCAGACCCTCAGTTCTCTTTAGAATACCTTGCATGAGCAAAGACTACTTGGATTCTGCCAGTAAGACAGGAAGAGTGCTCTCTTTGCAAACATGAGATGCACAGACATCAGCTATATCAAATGCACTGTTCTCTTTCCCTGTTCCCCCTCGCCTCAGAGAAAGGCAGGTGTTCAGGATCTGATCCTGAAATGATCACTGCATCTCCTGTTGTTTCCCATTGGACTTGTAAATATTTATCATGAAAATCAGACGTTTGATATAAAGGCAAATCAGTAGGCAGATGGAATGCAAATTCCCAGGGGTTTTAAAGAGATACTGACTATGCTGGCTTCCCATGAAACTTACTAGATAAGGTTCAGAGTTTTATTTGGTGTATGCATACTACAGTGTAAAGCATGTTGCCAGACTCATACTAAAATGAGTTTGTTGTGAACAGTTCAATTTCAAATGTTAGTAGAGATACGAACTGATGATGATCTGAAATGCTTTAAAAATTATTTTATTGGTAATGGAATAAACATGTACCAGAGATTTTTACAGCCTGCTGCATAAATGTGTTGTGAAATCACCATGAAAGTCAGTCAATTCAGAATGCATTTCAGAATAATTTCAGGAATTATTCTGAGTCCCCCTGTCACTGTTCATGGTTTTAAGGTGACAATTTGCTATTGATACATAAAGCCTGTCTCTGAATGCCACCTGAAAGGCACGCACACAAAAACTAAGATGTTGTGTAGCTGAGGATTAACTAACTCAAGGATTCCTCTCGAGGTCTGATGGCTTCGTTAGCATTTTGCAGTAGGAGACTCTGGTAAGAGATCACACTAAGGGACTGAGGCATTGCCAGACATCAGAGAAATTACCATTTCTAGGTGTTGATTATACATAAGGTGCAGCTGAAACAAGAAATCATCTGACATTGATATGTGATGGTGATTTGAATACCGTGTGTGTAACATCAGAACACATTTCAAGGCTGTTGAGCTATCGTACAGCTAGGACACCTAACAATGCCACTCTAAGAGCTCTAGCAAGACATTTAAATACTAGTAAGCTTTGTGATGTCTCTGTGCCTGGGAATAACTCAATGAAATAAAGATAGTATCTGGAAGTGATGTTTTTAAAAAATGCATCTTGTTGCAGTAGGACAGGTAAGAGTGGGCTGGGTTTCCACTGGCTGGAGAGAACACAAACATGAAGACAGACTTAAGAGCTGTAGGACATGTAAAACCATGTGAAGAATGAAAAATCTTTAATGAAAGGTCGGCAGTAACTATTTCTGTGTGAAAGATGCATTTCTTCCCAGACAGCAGAAGTGCATGATGCCTGAGAGAAGCATACACTGGGAGATGGTATCTATCCGGGAATTAATGGTACCCAAGATAATGTTTAAAAACAATTCTTGACAGACTAGTGCTTCGAGTCCTGGTGAATCCCAGTCTGACCTGATCTGCTTTGCCTTATGCACTGTACCCAGTAACCTCATCAAACCCTGCTTCTGCTTTCCCTATTTCAACAATAAAGCTCTTAGGTATTACATTACTTTGCACTTCAATAGCTTAATTCACTGAAGACATTCAAAGCATTTGGTGAACTTTGTAAAAGGAGAGCTACTTCAAAAAAAAAAAAATCCAGTGTCATATTTTTAAAGCTAACTATTCTAGTAGGTAGGATCTAACAGCAGCATGAGTGTAGAAAACGAAGGTTTCTCATAGTGCGGGGAAATCCCAGTGCCAGACTGGGTAGCTAAAGCATGGACCAACATCAGGATGAGGTTCAAATGAACCCAGATCCATTTAAAGCAAGATAACTTGGGGCTTTCTGTAATCCACTGTGCTGACTGGCTTCCACGGTCTTTGTTTCATTTTGGAGAGCATGGCTAAAGTCCCAGTCTCTGTTTGCAGCAGAGCAGAACAAGAGCGTGTCTGTCTCAGCCCTGCTGGCACCGGCAGTTCCGAAGGCACGCAGCCGCGGCTGGCCCTTCACCAGGCGGACGAGGAAGGGTGAGCGGCAGGAGAGCCCTTTGGACAACAGCTCTTCCCCCAGCTCTGCCGTCCCCGGCCATCTCACAGGTAGATGTGGTGGAAGATGGAGCCTGGAGAGAGATGTTCGCTGTGGATGTGTTCAGTCGTTTCACAAATCGCTGAAAGGCACTTTTATGTTTCTAGTCTACAGTACAGCCTTAAATGTAGCCCAGTTTACTGCAATAAAATGAACAGTTTTGATACAAAAGTGAAAAAAAAAATCTTAAACCCAGTAAAATACAACCACCCCGNACATAACCCCCTTTGCAGAGACAACTGGTAGTTGGTTTTAAATTCTCCCATGGTCTGAAGACCCTTGAACACACAATGTGCAGTAATACACTTGCATGTGCAGTAACCAGGATGCAAGTCAAAGATTTCCCTCTAACTTCTGTGCACCACTCTTCATGCTTCAAATATCCATCCACGGTTCACAGGTGAAAACTAGAATAACAGCTATAGAATCGAAGTTCCCACCTCAATGGAATGTTTTTTTTTAATGTAGGATGAGTTTTTCACAGGCAAAGTTTCTATACCAAAGTAATGAGAAGACGCAGTGCGACCTGCGTGCTCAAAATTGCTTTGACAGATGAGGCGACACGTTTAATCTCCCCGCTGCAAAT
Source organism: Syrrhaptes paradoxus (assembly GCA_013400615.1). Lineage (NCBI taxonomy): Eukaryota > Metazoa > Chordata > Aves > Pterocliformes > Pteroclidae > Syrrhaptes > Syrrhaptes paradoxus. The sequence continues at coordinate 24,074 of VZTO01019407.1, forward strand.
GCATCCCGCCCGCAGACGGATGCGGGGAGCAGCCCACACCGGACCCACCGGCCGCCCACCGGGCCGTGAAGCCGCGCACCCCGGGTGTCCCCGCTCCCCCCAGCCCCGGGGGAGGGGCTGTGTGTGCCGGGGGGGGGGCACACCTGTGGGGCCGGCTCCCCTCGGCAGGGCCCTGCGCGGCGGCGGGCTGCAGGTCGGGCGAGCGGTCGGAGGGTGGAGTGAGAGGCTCGGGCACGACGGCGGCGCTCCCCGGCGGGCGGGCTGGCGGGCGGGCAGCCCGGCACTTTCCTTTTCGGCGCGGGGAGGAGCGGCAGCTGCGCAGGCGTTGCTCGCACCCTGTTGATTAGTCAGTGCTGGGATGGCGCTTCCTGGGCCAGGCGCGGCGGCGGCGGCGGGCGGCCCCAGCCGGTCCCGGGGGGCGGCGGGAGCAGCAGCGGGAGCAGAAGCAGCAGCAGCCGAAGCAGCCGCCGTTGCTGCCGCCTGGCGGGCCTCCCCTTCTGCCTAGCCCGGCATGTCCCGCGGCGGCCGGCGCTGAGCGAGGCGGGCTCCCTCCCTCCAGCCCTCCCTCCGACCCACCTCCCCGCCGGCCGCAGCCCCGCCGGGTGGGAGCACCCCGCCGGCGCTGCCTGTCTGCCTCCCCTTCCCTTCCCCTCCCCTTCCCTCTCCTCTCTCCCCGGGCCGGGAAGATGGACCCCGGCCCGCCGCTGGGCTGCAGCCTGAAGGACGTGAAGTGGAGCGCGGTGGCCGTCCCCCTGGACCTGCTCGTCAGCACTTACCGGCTCCCCCAGCTCGCCCGGCTGGACAGCGGTGCGTGGGGCGGGGAGCGGGGCGGGCGGGCAGCGGCGGGGACCGTTCCCGGGGCGGGCTGCCGGACCCCCGGGGGCACCCCCTTTCCCCCCGCGGCTGGCCGGAGTGCTTTCCGTGCCGTCCTTCCACCGCTATCTGCCGTTAGCGGGTGTCGGTGCAAGGCTTCGACCCCATGGCAGTCCGTGCGCTGCTTTTGCGTCAAAATATCTGGGTGAGACCCCCGGTGCCCGCTCGGGAGCTCGGTGCAGCCCGGTTGCTGCCAGCTGCCTGCCGCTGGGGAAGGTCCTCGCAGCCTGCGGTTAAAAGGCAGAAGGGCAGCGTTCAGTGCAGGAGACCCAGTGTTGTGATGAAGGGATGCTACGCCAAGGCCAAGTAAGAAGGGATATTAAATGGCCAGATCGGCTAAATCCCTAAAAAAAACCCCAGACCTGTAAAACCAGGGGTAATGTAAGAAGCCTTTGCAGTGTCCAGACAACTTGGGCGCTCACCTGCTGTTCCCAAGTCTGCAGCTTTTGGGTTACTCCAGAAAATAAGAAATGAGTCTGACAGAATAGCTACGACAGCAGTGTTTTACCTTTCCTAGATACATGGCTTGGAAAGTAATGTATCAGCACACAGAAATATGAGAGATTTTTATAAAGGCTCAAGCAGCTGCTTTTTAACACTGTGTATGTGTGGTGTGTGGTAGCTCTGGGAAAACTCTCTGACTCTCCCATCTCTAAGGGAATGCAGAAGATACCTCACAAATCATGAAAATTTTCCAGGCTTTTTAATTCATTAGTTTATGAAGTCGCCTTGTAATTACATGATGTAATAGAACAGTTCTCTTATAAAGTTTTGTATTGATTTGAAAAGTTAAAAATGAGCACGTGCATCGCCCTCTCTTACTCCCCGGTGTGCAGGTCGAGCCCAGGATTGGTTTACTGCTTAACTGCAGTTCCCATAACCCAGTGATGATGCAAGCCAGGGCTTTTTTGACTTTGTCCCTTGATTATGCAGTGCTTTTCCTACCCCTTGTCGTACTTCCTTAGAGCTGGTGCTCAGGAGCAGGTTAGAGAAAAACTCTTTTGCCTTTTTGACTGCAGCTGGCTGGTTTTGATACTGTCAAATGTCTATTGTCCTGTGAGAATGGCAAAGCTGCTATGTTAAGGAGTTCCTGGTGGTAATACCTTCTGTCACTAGAAGCAGCTAAGATGGCCTCCAGTCACTGCACTTTAGGCTGTCAATTTGCTTGATATTCCTGGCAGTGATTCAGGCTTTAACAGGATCTATGGATTGATGACTTACTGATTTCCCTCTCCATGTGTTACACTACCCTGCTCCTCTTGTCTTGCTTCATTGCAAGGGACCTGAAAGAGCTTTGTGGGTAGAAGAAGTTTATAGGTTTTGAGGCAAGTAATTTTTTATTTTTTGGTCTTGTGTCAGAGCTGGTGACAGGAGTATCCTGTAATTGTTGGGGAGACGAAGATGTTGCGGATTTTGTGCAAAGGCTTTTTTGTTCCACGTGCCACACTTAGAGCATGTGCACAGGGACATGGATGTAAACAGACCTGAGCTCTTTTGCCCATGCCCTGAGATGGCCAGACATGAGGCAGCTGTTGGTGTCCTGCGAGTAACGGTCCAGCCCCCACTAAACCCTGCTAGGAGCCAGGCGCTGGTACAGCACTGTGCCAAGGGCTGTGGGCTGGAGCTGCTTGGGGTCTGGCCAGTTCAGAGAGCAGGCAGAGGCTCTTGGGTCTGCTTTTACCTACTCATACGGACGTACCTTTTAACTTCTGGGACTACAGATGGCAGACGAATCAATATTTTATAAAGAACACAGACGCCATGATCTCAGTGGTACGAAGAGAATGCTTTTTCTGCTTCCAAAGGAGGTTGTCTTGCAATAAGAGAAAGCAACCGCGAATCAACGCGTAGGCTCCTGAAGGAGGAAAGTTAGGAATGTGCAGTGTGTGTGGAAATGGCTGGAGCACCTGCTGTCCTGGGATGGCTGCTCTCCACCTTTCTCCTTGTCTTGCAAAACTGACAAGTGGAGCTCGGTCAGGAAATTTCTTGATTCGGTATTGAAGAAAATGAATACAAAGTCCAATCCAAATGTGTGTCACCCAAAGCTCAGAAAGTTTAAGCTTGTGTCTATTAACGAAGTAGCATTTGTTTGGAGGATTCAGCTCTTGTCTCCTCCACACCCCTGCGGATCCTCATCGACGGTCAGGGTTCTGTTGCGCAGAAACGACCTTGTCTCTTCTTTAGGTGCTGAATGCCTCTCCAGATCAATGGAAGCTGCATGTGTTTTGTGCTGTTGGAAATCAAACCACCTGTAGATGTCTGTCTTCAGTCACCTTTTGATTTCGTGGTTGGTTTCTCTGTCTGTAGCAGCGGATTGTTTCTAGGCTGGTTGTTTCACTCATCAGGAGGGTTTGACAGCCAGAATTTGTTTCTTCTGGAGGACCGGGATGTAGAGGAGGACTGGAAAGCTGGAGGTGCGTTTTCTTCCGAAGATGCCAACCTTACTGTGTTTTTTCTACATTTCTTGATGGAGTTTAGCTTTCACCAGACAGTGTTCTGAGATGATAACCACACAAGATCTCTTATTTTTCACCACTGCTCCACCTTCAGGCCCTTCAGTTGGAAGGGGGAGAACGGGTATGATGAAAGCAGTTTTGTTCTTCGAGTTTGGATGTGCAGCTCCTGGAAGAATGCCCTTAAGTAGTTCAGTTTGATTTCTTGACAAGATGAAGTGATGAAATATTTATGCACACTAAATTTGGTCCTCTGCTAAGAAGGGAGAGGTTTTCTTGATAGGATGGGATAAAGGAGGAATGGGAGGAAGTAGTCTGTTGTTACATCAAGATATAGTTGGGAAGTAGTTAGGCAACAGTGCCTACCTTATCCATCTAGAAATGATAAACATGTCAACTTCGTTTTTTCAGATGAAATCTTAAGATTTAGTTGTGTTCCAGGTTATGCTTTTGGATGCTGTGAAGTCATAAGTTTCATTTTAATCTGTTCATGTATTTTGATATTTTGCTGGTGAATATTGTTATATTAATTGAGCAAATAGACTGGAAAAAAAAGCCCAACAAACCCTATCACTCTTGAGAGGAAGTTTTCTTTTTCCAACATATGTAACGGTTTAAATATTTCTAGAGGATAACTTAAACACAAAACTGCTAAAAGAGTGCTAAACTCCGTACCAAAGAAAATGAATGGACTTTATCTCCTACTGTGGAATTCACTGAGTGGGCTGTTTCAGATTAAAAGAAGCAAGACTCAAAGAGCAAGAGAGGAGTGAGCTTTGTGCTGTGCTTTTCCTGTCCTTACTCCCCCCACCCTGATCTGCGTTGTCACAGCTACATCCCACGCTGGTGACACTGAGAGGCTGGTGGGTGGGTGCAGCAGGGAAAAGACTTTGGGAACCCACAGAGGAAAGAGATCTTACGGGAGTGTGGCTGTTGCAACAGGGCAAAAGGTGAGTGTGGCTTGTCTCCGAGAGAAGGCGGATGCGCGGGAGGCTTGAGCTCGCTGTCCTCGGATGGTCGGTAGAAAAGGCCAACAGCGGAGCTGTGACTGTGTCTTGTTGCTAATGCTGAAAAGATGTTGTGCGTGATTATCTCAGGGCTTTAAATTTATGGTAGTTATTTTTTCTGAGAATAATTTTGGAAGGTAAAAGAGAAATGCTATCAATATTAAGATCTGGAAAATGCTGCTTTGCACAGAGCTGACCTTCAGGCTGAGCTTTTCTTCGTAAGATCACTGCTCCTTTGGTCTCTGGGAGCTTGTCATTCTTTTTCTTAGCACAACTTTCCCCCCAGCTGCTGTTGCTGTGTTTCCACAAGTAAAGAGCAGCCTTTGCTAAGCAGGTAGTTTTCACCCACAGGTTGTGTATGAACTGGAAGAGTTCACAGAAATTCACAGTTTGTGTACAAAGACTAAAGTTTCTGGGCATGTGGTTCTCTGTTTGGTTTTGTTTTTTTTCACAGGGGATAAACATATTTACATATGCTCTTAAAAAAAAAAAAAAAGATGTTATGGAAATTGGTGGTCTTGAGATCAAAAATATTGACACTTGTCCTCAACTGATAGAGAAGTGGTTCCCTGCTGTGCGGGGTGGGGAAGCCTTGCTGAACTTTTCTGGAAGGGAGGCCATGGATCCCAGTGAGCCGCTGAGACTCCAGAGGAAATTCTTCTCTATGCATTGTAAATGGATGGTCGGTCTAAGATGAAATGATATAATTAGTGGCTATAAAGAAAGAAAAATCTGTAAAATAAGTAACAAATGCATTTTTTTTTAAAGTTGGTTTCTTTTTTCTTACCCCTGGCTGAACTCTGTGAATAGGTAATTTGTGCTGCTGTTGCTCCTGGGGACAGAGAGATTCTATTTACTGCAGGTATTCAGGTTCCCTTTTTCTCTCCCATTTCAAAACTTCTCATGGTGATGTCCATCTACCCTAGTCACATTCTGGGGACTATTGTTCCCTGCAGAACATTACTGTAGAGTTTATTCCAGTTCCAAATCACTGGAAACCGAGCACTCTCACGGCTTATCAAAGAACATCGGACTCAACAGAACAGCGTGGCCACGTACTTAATGAAAATTTCATATTGCGTCACTCTACAAATGTGGGTTATCTGTGCGGCTGAACAATACGTTGAAACTACAAAGAGACTTACTCTTTTATGGTCTGAGTGCTGCTATCCCTGCTTTAATTGTCTTGAATGACCTCCTTCTTTTGAGAAGCTACTGCAGGGTGTCTCAGTAGTCTGCTGTTGAATAAATAAAAGGAATCATGTTGGGGGTAGGGCAAAGCTTTTGAGTGGACTAAGAAAGAGGTTTCAGATGTGCTCAGACCCTGGGCAATGGCCGTGATCTGATTTCCCGCTCCAGGTGTGGCTGTCTGTTGTGTACTGTGGGGGTAGCTAACTGTTCTCCTGCACTGGGCAGAGAGACCAGAGTCTCTGATTCAAAGGCAAAAATCCTCAAGATGTGCTGTATCCATGTAGCTTGAGCTGCTTTGAAACTCCAACTGCTTATACTGTGTGTTCTGCTATTAAAGTATAATCTCGGAAGCATCTCCTCCTTGCATTCTCTTCTTTCCTCCTGTACCTTGTGGTCTGTTGTTTCCATCAAGACAATTGAATGAAAAAACAATTGACGGGTTGCCACTAACCACTGCTCCTGCGTTTTTGTTTGGGTTGAGATTATTTTTTTTTTCTTATTTCCCCTGCTGGCAGAGATGTGTTCCAGAAACATTTTAGTGAAAAAGCTTTTAATTCATTTAAAATCTGCAGCTACCGAATGGTGTCTGTGAAGATTATAATGCCCTCCTGGAGATGGAGACCAGTAACTTGGCAACACCTATTCCCAGGAGTACCGCAGGCTTCCAGTGAGGCAGATAGAGAGTTCAGCAGCATACCAGTTTTACACCTAAAAATCCATTATTTCTTTGAGCTGCTTTTATGTTTGGCAGTGATTTAATGTACAGTGTACATGCCTGCACTGTGTGTTCTTTAACCAGTCTGCCATTTGCGCTATGCTGGAGTCTCAGTAGCATGGTAGGGCTGCTAAGATGCAAAATAGATGCCTTGCTGTTATTTCTTAGGTGCTTCATAAATGTTCAGATTCTTTTCTGCCATACAAGGTGTGAAACTTACCGCTCTTTGTTTCAGTTTCTAAACTTTTGGCTCTTTTAGGTGAAGCCTTTGTGTACGTACCTGGACAAACTCTTCCTGGATGATTCTGTAGTTCAGGTATTGGAAGGCAAAACACTGTTGGTCTTTTCTTAACTGGAACTCAAGCACTGTAACTTTAAATCCGTGGATAAAGTCCTAGAGGAAGCTTAGTGCCTTGGCTTTTTTTTCCTTTTTTTTTTTTTTCTCCATTTAAATTACATACAGTTTTCAGATAAGGCACAATATATACATAAAATCAAAGGAATTAAGGTGTCTTTAACAGGTAGTAAAGCCTTTAATCTTAAAACAGATGTGGTGTGATGAATCATACGCTGCTGTTGCAAGATACGGTAGTAAGGAATGGTACAGGTCTAGCACAGGAAAGAAGGGTTTTGTTGTTCTACGCTTTGTCTGTAAGTGCTGTTCTGGGACTACGTGTTCCTGGCTTCAGTGATTATGTGAATTGGCACTCCCTGTAACAGCCCAGCAAAGGCAACTCCACAGAGTTTGCCAAGATGAAGCGCTGGAGGATATTGGACGACGTGATCTGGTGCTCCAGGATTTGATAGAAGTTGTGGGAAGAGCTACAGCGTGTTCCAGTCATTCCAGTGGTGGTTTGTCAGCAGTGAAGGGCATGGGTGTTGCTGTATTTCCTCTTGGCATTAGGAGTAACAAGTTGGTTGGATTAGGGAAGCGTAAGTCTCTCCCCTGTAGGAAAATATTCATCATCTTAACGTGGATTGCATATAACACAAAACCAACCTTCATAAAACCCAGTGAGCCAATATTTCAAGTCTGAAATTTTTGCTTTTGATGGTGCTTCCCCTTGGAACGAGTTTTACATAGCATTTGTGGTCTGTGTTTTTCATACCATTTATAGTATGAAAAGCTTGCAGAGCTAACTTCACTCTGCCTTCACCTGTAAACCAAATCTGCTCATCTGGAGGCCCACTGCAGACATGTGAAACTGGAGATGCGTACGCAGGTTGAAGATTGTGTCTTTGATGAGGATTGGGGCCACGTCGTCTTTGCAGTCTCTGTGGTGGTGTGCACGTCAGCATAAAACTGCTCGTACCGCAGCCTTGCCAGAGCACCTGCACGCTTGGCTGCATTGCATCAGCAAGAAGAGCTGCTCTGTCTCGATCGCTCCTGTGCTGCTGCTGCACGGTGTATCACCCCATCAGGCTTATTGCTGCGGGCTGGGGGGCTGAAATGTCTCCCTGGGGGTGGGGAGGGGTTGGGGTCCAGCCT